>JBBPNU010000424.1:0-17506 GCA_038091055.1 Leccinum angustisporum
GAGGGCCATGACCTCAGCGCCAAGGTCGAACATGCCGTCAACTTCTTTATCTGCGCCGTGGTTCTTCAGGCTAAGAAAACAAGACATCGTTATGCATTGCCCGTCTCGGGTAGTTTTGCTACTTACTACCAGAACCCAATGGATGTCGCGGCCTGCCAGAGATGGTCAATCTCGGATGGGTCGCCGGCTTTGAGAAGGTCAAAGTCGATGACCACCAGTGGGTGGGTACGGACGTTGTTCGGGAAAGGCGGTAAAGTCGTTCCAAGCATTGTTTCAAGTTCAGAACAATTCCTTTGATGATGGATTTCAGCATCGGACTCGGAGACGACAACAACATCTTTTTTCATGGACATGGCTCACCTGAGGCACTGCTGCTAGTAGTGAGTGGGGGACCCGAGGATAGAGGACGTGCGAAAGCTCGGCAGCTCGACTCGGACTTGGTCGTTTATGTACAGATTGACATCGAAAGTCTAGGCATCTTATTTAGTACCAGATCAACGTGGACTCCAAGCTCATTCGCCACCGAAATATCGAGGCTAGTTAGGATATGTATCTTTAAATTCGATTTACTTAGCGTGGTGGTGCTAAAACGCGCTCGTGAGGTTCGCCACGTGTCCATCTCTTGTTTAGTTACGGGCCAAGCCCAACCACTTTTTCGCATCGAAAAGTCTAGCAATGGAGTGAGCCACAGCAGGCTTCTACTGTGGGTAGTGGATCGAGTTCGTTAACCCGCTAGACGTCAAGACTCCAAGTTTCAAGACTCCTCTCGCCGTTCAAAACTACCGTAAGTACCATTTATTCGATCTTCTACGCGAGAACTGCGACGTGTTGGAATCGTTGCGGGATGCTGGATGGCTGGCTGTATGCATGGATGTCGTTGTTGATCTCCATTGCAGTCGAAAGCATCGGTGCGACCCTCCTCCCTTGTTCCCAGTCCTAGTGTAAATCTACCTCGCAGGTGTGTTCTTCCCGTCCTGTTAAACTCTCACTCGCTGACTCTGAGTCTCTCCACGTAAAGCTTACGTCGACATGCTCATTTCCAAGCAGAACCGACGCATCAATCTCTTCAAGGGTGCGTTGGCTTGTTACGCTGAGTTTGTTCTCTTTCTCCCACGGGAGAGGCGATCAGCACCCGTCATGCGTGAGTGATATCCTTTACCAAACCGACATGGTATCGTCATTGACCTGGCGCTGATCGAATCCTATGTAATAGTTGGGTCGTAGGAGCACTCGACAGCGCCTGGAAAGCCGTATTCCAGTACCTCAAAGTTACCAAGCAGGACAAGAAGATCGAAAAGTTCAAGGAGATTTGGGGCGTGGAATGGGCGGGCTCGTTGAATCTTCTCCGACATGCTAGATTTGAAGGGGACATTCCTGATATGCTTGATCAGCATCTCGGGTCGGTCAGTAAAGCCGTCCAAGGGTGGTGTCATCGCACAGCAAAACTAGTGTGGAGCAGTTTGTGTCGTCGTCTTATGTGTACGAGGTACCAGATCGAGCGGCTTGTAAGAGTACATACTGCATTGAAGTACGATGTGTATGATACGTTTCATTGGTCCAACGGATCAAAGCAGTTCCACTGTATGAAAGCCTAACTTTCGTGAGTGATCAATCTTGAGACTCGTCGAGAACATAGGAGGGGGCCAGAAGTCCGATCAACATATGAAATGCACATAGAACATACATGACGCTACGCCAACTCCCATATCCATATGGTTTCTTTCCTCGCCTCATGTTCACATCCCGACGCAGCATAGAGATCCCAAACTTCAACTCATCCTCCACATAGCTCTCTCCCAACCACGCCCGACCAACTACTTTGAACTCACGATACTCGATCTTCTCAAACAACCGAGACGAGAGAGGGATGGATGCGTCTTTGTACCAGCCCCATTTACCGTCGCATTGCATGATTGTGCGCCAAAATTTGCCAACCTGGATGCCGGCTTCGGGGCTCACATCGGCCATCGTATCGGAATGTGAGATCCTGTGGGACGAAGTATCGTCGTAGGTACACTGGAGAGCGGGTGGCTGGGCGTAGCGCAATCCAGCAGGGTATGTGTGACAGTCCACTTCGATCTGGCGGATATATGGGAGGGGGACGTTGTCGTAAGTGGTGCATTGAAGGAAGAGTCTGCATTTGAACATGTGATGGTCACTGTGACAACATTCCTCGTAAGTTGGCTTGCACGGTGAAAGCAGAGGAGAAATAAGGATACTGACGTTTCCAATCCATCCCAGATGGTTACGTCTAACTCGGACGGCTGGATGCTCAGTACGACATCTTTGATGTCGATCTGCGAAGTTCGAGCAGACTGGAAGGTGCCTTCGTGTTTCTTTGCGACTTCTGCCCCCAGGTTGATCTCATGAGCGGGAACGAAATAGTCCAAATAGTCCAAACATAACCCATCTCCTTCCGACGATGGTTCATGGGTCAGGGAAGCGGCCATGCACTCCACAAAGGCTGACGGTGCGTCCTGCTTAGAGGGAACATCATCACAGAGCTTGTCGGCGGTGTCAAACCAATCCTCGTTTCCCGATTTCTGTGACGAGTCTTGCAACCGAGAAGTGGATTTCCGTTTGTGCCTCTTCAATTTTCTTTCCGATGAATCTTTGGAGTCTGAAGCTGGATCACTGGTCAACATTTCTGGGATGACCTGCATTGACGGGGACTTACTCTTCTTTGCAGACCCGAGTGTGATGTGATCAGCCATTTCAACAATGCGTCGACAGATGCCTTTTTTGCTTGGACGGACTGTTTCGATGTATGCATGAGATATGGTCCTGCGCAGCGCGCGAGAGCTCTCAGAGCGTGGTGCTTTCGAGGGTGAAGTGTCGTCCGGCGTATCATCGTGTCCGGGTGTGACGTGAAGAGTGTCAGATGGTATGTTGGATATATTTTCTATTCCGAATTCTGGCAATGCCTTGCGATGGAACATCGGGGCGATGAGAGGCATAGGTCAACAGGTATTGGAGCAGAGACGGTATGGTTGAGTGGAGTTCTGAAGGGGGTGTGATGGATAACGCAGGACCGGGGCTTTATAAACGTTTGTTTTCCATTGTGGTCCACAGTGGTCCACAGTGGTCCTGGTGGGCGGTCCACTGGTACGCTTTGATGTGGAGGGTAAGCTTATGGGACAACGACAAGTGAGTGCTGCTCGGACTCCGCTTTTGTTTGACAATTAGTTCGATTTATAGGGAAGAATGGACGTCCCCACCGATGGTTTTTTGTGCTAAGCCAATCCCAGTGCTGGCCAGTCTGCCTGATATGCAGGAAACTATAGGATATTGAGCGTTGACCACACGGTCATGTTCTATATTTCATTTTGCAATCCGGGATTCGGATCATTGACTTCAAATATGACGACCGACTCCCCGGGAATAGTTTCGCTACAGTTCGATGAACGGTTCGATATGTGAGCACTACTGGTGTTAGTCAAATATTCCACTTACGAAGATTAGCTCGAAATACATATGTATGTCGACGAGTATGGCCCGAGCATGCGCAGGGTCGTCATCGACAATATGATCAACATTTCGTTTCTTTTTCCACCCCACAAGTGCAAAAAAGAGCCTGTCCATGCCACATACGGGGTGGTCTTGTAGATGATTCATTCTTCTGGGTCATTGAGGCCCGCGTTATCTGTAGCAACCTCGTCGCTCGAAGACTGAGTTTCAAGTTCCGAGCAGTGAGGCAGTCGGCATTCTCCGTTTAGCGCTCAATACCACGCAGTTCGTTTAGTTAGCACTTCTTTCTCCTCCCCTCACCTTTAGCACAACGGCAAATCAGCAGATCCAGCTCTGCGTGCGTATGTGCTCCCTACCTATGTGCTGTTTTATGCTCAGCGTAACTCTAGGTTGATTCGCATCGTTATCAGCTGTGGGTGAACAGGCCATCTTTTCTCACACGCGATCTCACTTTCTTCAAGGAATCGCATCGCCTACTCGAGTCTAGCATATTGGCCTACCATTGTAGAAATACGACGTCGTACCTCATCATCTGATGGGACCCACACCCACATTGTCTCTGGCTCTTTGGACAAGACCATTCAGGCTTGGGATGCAACCAGTGGTCAGCTTGTGGCAGGATCATTCCAGGGGGACACGTCTTCAATCTCGTGCATGAATAGGCATTTTGACTTCTCGATGGGAGTTTCCGAGATAGACTATCGTGAGGTTTAGCATCAAAACAGAAAAAAGGCGCAGAGAGCCACGTACCCAAAGTGAAAAACTGATCAATGTCACAACTTTGATATCAGATATGCAGAGGCAGCACGGATGGCATCGGGCCACACAGCCCCGACATCCACTTCGAATGCTCCGCAGACAATCCAACCACCAATCACGCCCTTAATCTGTCCATGATTTATGGTGATCTTTGATTCACATCCCTTGGATCTAAACCGATGCAAACGCCGTGTTGCTTGTGTTCATTTCCTGATAACTACGTCGGCGAGGGCAGCGTAAATGGATTCAATCATTTTAGGGCGTAGTATATGTACCACACACACGGACGTTACACCAGTTTACGTTGTATGCGGCTTGATTTGTGTAAAATGCCTGCCGTTCTACTGTAAACTGACTTTGGTTTCTTTCTCCCCATCGTACACAACCTCGGTGTTCATGCGACTCTCCCGAATGCCCATCTCGGAATTCGAATGCAATGCGCCCAAGCACGAAGATATGGACGTTCCCAACCTCGAAGTCATCAAGGCTATGCAGAGCCTGACCTCCTTGAAGGGGCTCGTCAAGACCCATTCTTCATGGCAGTGGTGCTATTACGTGCTCACCCCCGAAGGTGTGGAGTACCTTCTGCAATGGTACGTCGTCTAACTCATCAAGGCTGGCGGTGCTTGCTTATCATGCGATCACACTGCACCTCCCGATCGAGATCGTTCCCGCCACGCACAAGGGTGCGGCTCGTGGCCAGCCCGTCTTGCGGCGACCAGGAAGGCTACCGGAGAAAGGAGGGTGGTGCGCCTGGCGAGTACAGGCCGTCCTTTGCAGGTGTTGGCCGGGGTGGTCCTTGAAATGCGAAATTCACAGCATGATGATGAGAGGCTTCGCTGTACATTTTTTCTTTATTCACCGTCCCTCGAAAAACGCATGTGTACGAGTCGCATACTATCCTGTGCCTATTGGTTTTCGTATATGCGTGTGGTTGGCACGCACCGTGGGGCCATTACCACTGACCAAAATATTCAACTACATTGCGGACAGCGCTCTTGCCCCGTCCTGCTTCAAATGTCTCTCTGCGAGCTTCGATGATTTGTTTTGAGACTTGCAACGCCATCGTAGGTCGGGAAATAGAAAAAGAGAGAGTAAGCTGCACGAACCTGGTCTTGCTGCAGTCCGTCCAACCACTAACATACACTCTGGCCTGCACGATCACCAGCTTGTCGAGTATCCCAAGTACCCCAGGATCATCCAACAATGACTTCATTCCGCCGTCGCTATGATCAACATCGAGATCTAGTAACCTACCTTCGACGTACGGATAGCGGCGCAACTGCTCTGTGAGGTCCATCAACCTCCACGACTCGAGATCTCCTCCGGACCGAAACGCCTCGACGAGTATCTCGATTGCATCGTCGTGTTCAGAAGATAAGGGGTCAACAGGAAACGTACTCGATTTGTTCCTTGTGCATCACCGGGCTGTCGCGCAAAGCGGGTCGCGGGGACCTTGGTATTGGAAATGGTGTCGGTGTCGATGTCGGTGGTATTGATATCGGGAGTCCGCTGATCTGAGTCTTCCATCCTCGTGGCTCAGGCACGAACCGAGATCAAGATCGAGATCGAGAAGGCGAGGATAGTCCGTCGCGAGCCACGCGTGCCTCAAGTGGGGATGACGGTAGTGCTCGTCGTCTTGGAGGAGCGCATGCAGCGTACTCACGAGCGAGGCCGTGCACCACGCCAGGTTCTGCACGGGCAGTCCATCCTCCAGTGCACGCCCACGAACGGACCGAGGTTGTTAGAGAGCGGTCTGCGAGGTCGTACAGCGCAGACGCGTAATGTAGGTTCAGACTCGGTTATCCGTGCACATCCGCGGGGAAGAGCGGTGTCCCGTTGGACCGGCCATCAGGTCGAAATCAGAGAGCACATCCACGTCAAAGCTGCTCGACAAGAGGCGCGTGAAAAGTTCCGAGGCGTCATCCCATTTTGTTGCGGTGAGCGAGCGCGAGTTGAACGAGATAAACGATTTGTCGTCTCTGGCACAGAAGACCGTAGTAGTCGCCCGAGTCTAGATTCAAGGCAGGACACTGGAAATCTTGGAGTCGACTTCTGCCCTTTGAACGATGAACAGAATATCTTTCTGCGGCCCAATTTCAGTTACCTGACGAACGGTATTTAAAACACGACAACTTAGCTGCTTGGTGGCGACGGTCTCTTGCTGACCCACTTTGAGAGTCCATCGCCGACTATGAATCGGGAGAGTCGTCTCGCTGGGCGAACACACGTATAGTAGTACGCAGAAAACGGCCACGCGGAGCATGCGCTCATTCTACTTTTCCCCACGTTCAAGAGTACTACGATCGTCCGACCGAGTCGTCAGGCGAGAATGACGAGTTACATAATGTGGATTCGTGCCTTGGATTCCTGTTTACCGATGCGGACGGGTAGGAGCAAGCGGCAAGCTCTGTTGCAGTGTGCGGCGTCGAATGACTGGATCTGTCCTCGTTCTCGGGGACTTCGGTGTTTGCATTATGTTCTTCAGGAACGTGAGTGATGGGAGGTAGCCATGTGTCGGGCGTCGAGCGACTCACGTTATTCGCAGCCACAAGCATGCGCTCCCCAGGATGCTTTTTCGCCCAAGGGTAGAACAGGTTCATCCTGGTCAAGCGCGTACGGATCGCGTGTCGATAGCGTTCGAGACGCCGCTCGCGCTCTGGCCCGTTTAGATGGGATTTTGGACGGGCGCAGACGCGAACGAGGACCGCTCCAGTTCCCAGCGCATGATGTAGAGCACGATAGTGACTACGACCACTGCTACGAGCATTGCGCCGCGCAGGGTGTCCGCCGGGTGGGTGGGCCGACGATGTCGAACGAAGTCTAAGCTTCCGTCAGTAGGGCTCCCTCGAGCGGGAACATCGTCGACAGTCGAGAAAGGTCGCTTGAACCGCTTCGACCGGTTGACGTTGTGCATCACTTTGAGTTTCGTCCAGGAGAGCGTGGGAGTTGCCACTTCGCTACGACCATCCATGTCATATGCAAGGTATCACCTTTTTTATTTGCATTGAAATGCATGTTCCTGACACAAACGAGCCAGCATGATTTCGAATCGGTGATTGCGTCAGTGACGCTGGCGCAAGAGGTGTGCGAAGCACACATGTCACGACACTGACCCGCAGAAACCTTGGGGGGACCCCCCCCCTGTCACGCGTGATTTTCTGCTAAATTTAGTTGAGGTGTCATGTAATATATGCTGATTAGGATTCGATCAAGATTTGAACGCGTGAGTGTGACAGGACCCCGCAACCGCAGGTACGCTACCGTACGCAGCATCAACTGCAACAAAAAGGAGCGACTACCAACTGAAAAACGACAGCAGCGCTGTAAAGAGCGCGTCAAAAAGAAATGGAATGATAGCGGAGCATACTATAATGTAGTACACTTGAAGTACCGTCCATGAGAAAGCTTACAATCTCAAAATTGCATGTCCTAGTCCTTCAAGCGTGCGTGTTTCGTGCCGTTGGATGAGTCGATGACAATTCTCAATTAATTGCGGTGCATCGGCGTGTCTCTTCCGCCCGGTACCGGAGGTACTTGCTGATGGATGGGTGTTCTTTCAGTTCAATACATTGATTGGGTCCAAAATGAGACGGACTAGAACCCCGAGTTTCTTCTGTTCTTCGATCGTGACGACGACAGCATCCTCCATTGCTGCAGATAGAGGTAATCGCTTGAATGCCTTCCCAAGATGTGCATACTCTGGGTGCGCAGTGTTCAAGGCAAAATCCCATATGTTGATGCGCCCGTCGGCGGGCCGTCGCTCGACGCGGAGGCGAACACTGATGCAACGTGCGTCGTGTGGTGACCACGAGAGATGCAAGACCTCGTCGGTGTGTGACTCAACGATTGAACGGTGGCGATTTGGGGGTAGACGTGTGCGTGCCGAGAAGCAATCTGTGGACGGTGTAGGGTTTGTTTGGAGGGCTGGAGCGCAGTTCGTGAGAGGGGGAGGAAGTTTGAACGCAGGAATACGCACGATTCCTTGTCCTGGAACCACTGGCACGTCAGGCTTGGCCAGTGCAACGCGTGCGCGATGACGAGATCATACAGATACGGCGCGTTCTTCTTCCTGGTGAGGGAAAAAAGCGTGGATGAGTATCGAGAGAGAACGTGCATACTGACCATGTTTTAAATTCCTGCAAGAACGAATCGGCTCAGATCTGGGCGCTGAGCAGCAACGTCAGTGACACCAACCTCGTTGATCAGCTTGTTCTCCTCCTCGGCGGCAAGGTCGTCTTCCATATTATCATCCTGAACCGTTGGTTTTATTTCCTTTTCTCTGGAGTCCTGGAAATAGATCGGGCGCTGGTGAAAGTGTTGAAACACCGTGACGAACTTGAAGTATCTGGGGTAAGTAGTGGCAAGGCCTTTTTTTAGCTAGACAGAGCTGGGTTGACGAATGATGCTGAATAGACTGAACCATTCAAGGTCGGAACGACTCGGGCACTCGGGAGAAAGAAAAAAGGTACATATGTATACAGGTCCTCGGCGAGACTGTCTCCTAAAGAGAGGTTAGTGGACACTGGATCATAACTGAGGGGCTGAGGGCTCGCGGACGTGAGCCAATGCAAATGATTACAGATCTAGACATCGAAAAATCAGCGTATCATAGTCTAAGGCAGTCTACAAAGAGTACAGAGGTGAATGTGAAAGAGAGTGAAAGAGAGACGCGACGCGTTTAAGAATCAACGATCAAATACTAATATGGCTTAATTTGGAAATTATACATCATAGCGAAACGAGACGTACATTTTACTGAAAAATAAATACATAGGGTGGTGCATGATATATGGTTTTTGGTCCCTTTAATAGAACAGGGAGAGGTATAAATGTGTTGTACGTGTGCTAGATACAAACTCAGTGGAAACGTTGCAGAAACCTCGACGCTTGCCTAAAAAGGGTAAAATGGCGGACCCCAGGCACCTGCTAGCGTAGGGACGTAACGGGAGTCAGTGTTCGGGAATCGCAGAACGCACGCCTCTTGCGCTGGCGAGACTCGAAGTCACTGCCACCGTTACCCAACCGTAGCTCGACGTTCTCATTTACTGTCGCTAGGTGGGAGCACTCTTAACACTCCGCATCGCATCGAACACATCTGTTACATTGTAGGACTTTTCAACTCACTTGAACGCGTTTATGACTCGGCTGAAAGCATTCTACTAGGGTGTCACAAATACACAGTGCTAGCAGAAGCGCGGTAAAAGGCTGCCGAAGCCGAACGAGGATTCGCAGCGCGCGCTCATCTAGATCAAACAGAGGATCAGCGGGCTGTGTTTGCAAGTCAGATATTACCACAACGTCCGATGCTGACGACTTACCGCGACTTTGCCTTCAGAGCTGGGCTGATGATGTAATACACGATGTTACTGCAGGTGCTGGCACTTTGTCGTTGTCCATGAGGAATTTCCGCAGGTTAGGGACCACAGAAGAGGCAATGAAGTCGATGATCTGCTCAGACATAAGCACCGTCGATTTGAGCACTTGTTAATCCATGCCCTTACCTGGGACGGTAGCTCGCTTCCCCATGTCGGCTTGACGTTGTCTTGTAAGGACACTACACTGGAGTCGGCTTTCTCGTTCGTCTTCAGATCTCCAACTGTCAGAGGCGCTTCCTCAGCAAAAGAGATGTGTAACACCAGTAGTTCGCCTCACCTGCGCGGGGTGCCGGTGATGATCTACCGTTCATCAGAGAGTCTTTCGTCGTCCGTCTGATCCAACTCGAAGGCTCTGTCGTTCGACCGACAAAGGTCACGCATGCGTCAAGGAGTTTTCCAAAAGTTTCCTGCAGGCCCCTCTTGATTCGCTTGTCATCTATGGCCGTCGTCTGAGTCACTTTGTCACCCAATATGCAAAGACACCTGCAAAACCCTCTTAAGCCATGTAATCAGATAACCGGGCATCCTTCTCACCTCAGAGTCAAGCTAGGTAGATGTTTGATACTCCTCCGCGCGGTATCCCCTCGCAATGTTGGCGGTGGAGCAAGTTCCATCAACGTTGCGTTTGGTGGCGGCGTCGGCAAGGGCTCGACGATGTCCGGGATGCATGGTCTGCGACCAAACGTAGCGAAAGATAATTTGCGAGTGATGCTTGCGAGGCAACGCTTGGTCGACGGGCCCGAGATGCAGGCGAACTAGCTCCTAGGGCAGGAGACTCAGTACTTAGTGCTCGGCCACTTTTGATGAATTGGTGAGATACGATAACTTGGAGTGGATGGGTTTTATTTGAGGGTACCGCGTCGCTTGCGCCCAGTGACGCGATGCTCTGATACCTCGCCATTTAGCTCGTGAACCGCGGTGGTGCTATTACTGGTGGAGCCCGGCGACGTCTTCTTCTACCATACCCGTACATGGGACGAAGAAGCGGGGACCGCACTCTGAGCATCGCTATTGTCCCGCGCGGAGGCACCTGCTGCCAGTCGTGTCCTTCAATATGCTGTAAGCTTACTCGCTCCAGAGACACCGCCAACGACGAGTGGACGACTTACATGAAAATTTGCAGGTGTTGAAGTCACAGAGTTGATTGAAATGGCACGAAGGCCAGCCTTGCCCAGTGAGTTTTCCCAATAAATTCAGTGGCGTCGCGACAATCGGAATCCCATCCGGACGAAGCAGCAAAGGAATCCAAAACTTGAAGGTGAGTGTCTTACTGATCCCTGTTCCGGCTGTACAAATGATGTTTGTCCCTCCCGACAGTAATGCTTCTGCCACCTTCAGTTGCCAGAGACTTGGCCGAATACCAAATATACGTTGCGCCGTTGATCACGGATATTGCCCAACGGGCGAATATCGGGCACCGGAGACTCGGAAGACTGATTAGGAGGGATCGAAGGCTGCATTGGACGGCAGCTAAATTGAGCGAACGGCGGCGGTACTAATGCAGAAAATCAATCTAAGGTTCAAATTATTGTCACTGCTACCGTGACATACTCGGAATCAGTAGCCTGTCATCACGTGCTCTGGGATAATTAATTAATTAGAAACTAGCCCATCGGCAGACTCGGAGACTATCGACTCGCCGAGCCTGAGAGCCCGATTCGACTTCGAGCAACAATCAACATAAGTATATCGCGTGCTCAACCTTTCGCTCTCCACACTCTCCCTCTCCACGCTCATCAATTGTTTCAACGTAATCACTGTCCATCTTGGTCCTACGACTTCCAACGTCACGTTCCGTACTAGTAACGGTATGTGGCCTGCAAGGATGCAAACGATGACTTACGAATAGACCTTTTCTCTCCCTTGTCTCGGTATTTGTATGATCAAGGTCCTCACACGCCAGCGGCAGGACGTGCTCAGCAATGACTAGTTGTGTCTCAGGGTTGGATGCAACCCGAAGGTGTATGCGTCGTGCAGCCTCGTCCGGCCAATCATGAAGGACAACACGCAAAAGGTAGACGGAAGGGTATATAGTTATATGTGGGGGTTCGAGAGAGTGACTGTGGTTCGAAGAAGTCCTGATCTGTCTCGAATGACGGCGACATTAGCATAAAAACCTTCCGAGAACGCATGTTCGCACTTTTGAATGTGACCTGGCCACTCTCGAGCATCTCAGGACACTTGGAACTCCATGCTTCGATCCCGAGGGCAGTAACCGCGGGTCTATCCTGCACAACGAAGCGGATATTGGAGCCATCCTTGGATACGGTGTTGTTTCGCGTCTCATCGCTGGCAATGAGAGAAAGCTCGCTTGGAAGCCTTGATTTGTGGAGAAGAGCCGTAGTTGATGTAAACGACAATCTCTCGCTACGAGTACCGTCTTCCTTCTCGACCAAATCAAACCTAGGATCGGTCAGGGCGCGAACGAGAACCATTGTGGTGCTACCTATCCCGCCGCCTACGTCAACTATGGTAGAGCTTTTAGGAAGGGAGGATCCTGGTGCTGAGTTCAATCAATGCATCGATCACGTATAAAATGACATGGGCACCTCCCAGGCAATCGATCCCTTCATCGCGTACGAGAAACGTTGAAGTCTATGTGATTTTCGCGGCATGCAGTTGGTCCCATAACTAGGTGTCTTCAATTACCCGTCGTTACGCACAATGTTTATTATCGATGTCGGGATACTTTGGGTAAGTAGAGAGGTACATTGGCCGGTTCCTGGAAGCGGTTCCTCGCCTCCGTTTTCCAGCCGGGCCATTGGAAGTACGGCACCTGAGTGCGGAAGGCCAATTTGAATGCGCGGGAATCTTGTCTGGTTTAACTCCATGGAGTCCAGAGCATATACGCGTCTCCCCAATTGTGGTGATAGTTCGAGCGGAATCAAGAGAGGTGGATGTTCAGAGGGCTTGGTTGCAGGCGACTGGCAGGGCATTAACATACCCGCAGGAGGTGTGCAACCTTGCGTTCCCAAGTAAATCTGTAGCTCGAAGCGAGCGCGATGGGGTAGGAGCATCCTGAGGAGCATCTTCAATTCTCGATCTACAATGTGTGTAAGAATGCTGGAGGGCGCGTGGTGGGAGGACAAGAAACGGGATCATTCACAGCATAACCAGTTGTGGATGAGGTAGTCGTCGTCATAAACAAGGCTGTATCTGCAGGAAAAAATGGATTGGAATCAGAACTCAACATTGGGAGCCAAACGTTGAATACCAGTGAACGCTTCGGTGAGATAGGCAGCAGACTTGAGGAGTTCGTCAGTGCTGATAGCCAGAAACGACGTTGTCAATGTTTGGCCGTAAGAACCAGAACCCCTCTTTGACATGGCCACGCACCCCGTCGCCGATATTCGGACTAAAGAATCCATCATCACGCGCATCGTGTCGCTCCTGACGGCGACGTCGTCCGCCGTCCCAACGAGCGCCCTCGACAAGGAAGGTACGCAATGCCGAGTCATGCGCGCGGTGTGTCTCGCATGTGCAGTGTACGCGGAAAGTGTCCTCGACAATGCGTTCAGCCGGCTGACGTTCGAAGCCGCCTTGCAGAGATGCGATGAGGACCGAGGTACTGCGTAACGGCGTTTGCCAAGTCGAACGACCTATTTTACAACGTGAAAAGCCTGTACGGTAGTTCAAGTAATCTACTAGAAATGACCATTGATGATGATTCTGAAGAAACGAGTTAGCGGTTCAAACCGCTCGTCTCTGGTCACAGTGATATCTTGGAAAAGGCCTGTTATAAGACTTTGCTCCCATAACACGCTTTGAATGCGATCCGGCGTTAGAGTGAAAACAGTTTCGAATAGGTAGTCCTGGCTGTATTCGCGCATCTGTACGACCAGCTAAGGAAATGTCAATGATCGTTCGACAGAAGCTAAGTGAGATATTAGTACCCATGCGAGCGCGAACACTACTTTTTCGCTCGGCGCATGTTCCATGGGATGAGCGGCGACGTATTGGGTGGGATTATGTGGGTGGTTGCGTATCTCCGTGCTCGCAATACAGACACCGGAATCGGTTTGGACCAAAAGCTGATTTAACATATAATGTACAACCGGGTTGAGGAACAACTTTTCATGGCTTCTGGTCGGACCAGCTTCTGGCAAGTGCCAGAAGGGGTAGCCGTATCGCGGATGCCACCTTGTGTTCGTGGATATGACTTGCCTCGCGAGGTGGGGGGTATGTCCGGGGTCTCTAATCGACGAAAAGATCAAATCATCGGATACATGCGGATCCGTCGACAGGATCGTGCTATCCACGTTCTTCCACACGAGGCAAAGGTACGGGTACCCGACACTCTGAAGCTTCGTAGGGAGTTGGAATGGATCAGACGGATCAGACGGTAAGAAACGGCAGACCTACCGTCTGAATGACGAACAGCGTGAATGGACTTTGTATTTGAGCGATCGCTTCGTTTGAGTCAGGAACCTGCGGCACTGCAAATAATTAATACGATTCTGAAATTACGAAAAAGAATTAATTGGCACACCTGGCATGCCCATGCTTTGATATCGGGGCGCTAACTCGGTGAGGATTTTTTTGATCGTTCCAGGACGCAGCCCGAAGTCAGTCTCGAGCAACTCGGAGAGGCTGATCTGGTTTGAGATGATTTCTTGCGCGATGACATGGGTGCAATCGATTGCCATCAAGCTGCACTCGGTGGCGGTAGTGAGGATGACATTTTGCATTTGACCTAGGTACTCGTTTGAAACGTTTAGTGAAACAGCTGCCAATTTGGAGGGACAGTTTTACGGACTCACCACCAATCTCCGCGAGGGAGGACGAGTGTGGCGCGGCCCGAGAAAGTATGCTCGTGGGGAGCCCAACGGTCAAGCTTTGGGCTGCGTTCCGAGTCGTCGTTGACTCGAACTCCAGGTCGATGTCGACGTCGACATCGCCGTCTTTTTTTTCTTTCGATGGGCTGGACGGTGGGGATAGCATGGGTATGAAGTTGAAATCTGAGAAATTAGTCCCCCGCCACCCAACCGAAAAATACAAATGGACCACAACTTACCGGCAGGCCAGATAAGCCATATCGGTGTCTGGGTGATCGAAATCGATTGGATCCGTTGCAAAATGGTGCGGCTGCCATGCTGTCAGGTAATTCACATTTCAAAGGACGTAATGATCCATCAAAGTCGTCTTCTCGCGCACCTGAATCATAATAATTTTGGCTGTTGCGGCCACCCCATATGCTGGAGCCGAACGACGAACCGCAGTGCACGCGTGACCAAATTATGTAAATCGTGAAATGTTGTGGGACGCGCGCCAGAAGTTGAACACGAAGACAGTAAGAAACTTGAGCGGAATGCAGACTGGGTATAACAAAGACAAGGGAAGTGAATGGATCAGCGGATATGTCACGGAATCCCAAATCGGAATCCCTCTGATCAATTTTGCATTCGCGCTGCATGATCATCGAACCCAGAGTTTACGTGATATACACGGCGGGGGCCGCCGGGGGGAGATAGATATGTCGAGAAGCCTGTACGACGTTACTATGTATGGCTTTACTAAAGGTCACATGACATCGATTGCAGCCGAAATGATTCGGCCGCTTTGACTTGAGGTTGGCAACTCATCATCCAACGCTTCTAGAACTCTGCTTCCTCGTTAACCTCAGCCCTTGAAGAAGTCGTCCGGACTTTATTGATTCTTAACGCTGTGTGCGATGGGTGGCAGCGCTGATTTAAGTTATCAAGAACTATTCTCAACCACGCTCTGAGAAAAGACTAGCGTCCAAGAT
Source organism: Leccinum angustisporum (assembly GCA_038091055.1). Taxonomy (NCBI): domain Eukaryota; kingdom Fungi; phylum Basidiomycota; class Agaricomycetes; order Boletales; family Boletaceae; genus Leccinum; species Leccinum angustisporum. Next base: position 15,352 of record JBBPNU010000424.1, read on the forward strand.
CGCTTATTGGTTGAATCGTAATCATCAGGTCAGTTCGATGGTTGAACTATAGTACGGGGTCGCACCTTCGAGGAATCCCGTGGTACCTGCCGAAAAGGGAAAGGATGCGGTGACGGGCCCAACGCGGTGTCCCGAAGGAACGGGTAGGGTGGGTATAGATATGTCCTAAAATATAATGTATGGTAAGCGACTTGAGATAAAGACAAGTATACAATAAATGCCGTCTTCAAAACGACTGCTCTAATGTGACTCAGAGGAGGGACCAATTTTAGTGGCGACTTTCCCACTCGTGAGGGCCCACTGGCAGCACTAGTAGTATTCTGCGGAGGGGCGTGAATAGGCAAATAGAAGCGATGTTATTACAGATACGCAGACGACAGTACATACCATCCGGTCCCGACTCACTGGCAGTCAGACTCGACAAAGTGGTCTTCGACAAGCACCGAGTGAACGTTCCGGCGAGCCGGTGGACGGCCAGAAGTCCTTGCAGATCATTCCTTGAAATGCCGGGAGCGAGCGGGAACCGAGACGCTTAATGAGCTTCACGAACACGAGCGCGCGATCCTCGGACTCATCGGTATCAGCTTGAGGTCGTCCGATCGTCCGAGTCCCGGACTCCCGTCGGGTGTCTGTGCCCAGCGCTGGCAGTGATAGCAAAGGCTGGCCAGGCAATGCAGGCGCTAGATCTCTCGTCTCCATGTCGGAATCGGGGACTGGGGAGATCAGAAAAGGATCTTTGATTGGGAATTTGGGAAACTTTGGAAGCGCTCACGATTCAATGAATGACAAGGATACCAAATAGGAACTGGAGATGAAAGAAGAAGACGGCAGTTCGGGGACAGATTTGCGGGTAACTCGTTTCGAATTGTTGGGTCACTGGCAGGCGACGGGGAACTGATGGATTTTCACCGACCTTGGTAGGACATACGTTTTATCGAAAGTTTCACCATGCAGTTCAAATGGGTCTGCTTTTATTTGTTTACCGTGCGTTTCCTGGAAGGGAAACACACCCTTAGTAAGTTAATAATAGACAAGCGGGTACTGTTGGGTCAGGGGACGGGGAACTGATGGATTTTCACTGACCTTGGTAGGACATACTTTATATCGAAAGTTTCACCATATAGTTCAAGTGGGTCTGTTTTTATTTGTTAATCGTGCGTTTCCCTTGTGAAGTCGGTTGCAACAACTGAAGAGGATGGTCTGACAAAGTACTTTAAAGTCACACTAGCTCAGCTACCGACGCTCGGCGCTTATGCCACCTTCACACGTGACACAAGCCTTGTTAACCAGGAGGTGTTGACATCGTCAACGTATCTTGGCTACAATGAAAGATGGAATCGAACAACGGTGACACATGTATGAGCTTGATTCTGAATAGATTAAAGTCTTGTAAGTATGTGACTTTCTTGCACAAGAAGTGGACAACCTGGCACATGCTACGTATTTAAATATTCACCGTGACTCGGAGCGTCGTGACCAGTGCCAGTGACTGAGTGACTGAGTTTAGCATTTCAAGAGAAATAGTTCTGCCCTAATATGTCGTGATCTGGAAACCTGAATGTCTAAATAGGCTTCTCTACGACTCTGGACGAGGAATCTAAAGGTTGTCGCATGTATTTCAAGTTGGCGTGCTACTTGCCATGTCACGGTTTACAGACTCGGAAACAGCTTCAACAGACCATAATGTTAGCCAGCCTTCTGGCCCGGGACAGCGGGAAGAAGGGTAAAGGACGTATTCTCAGAGTCAGTGTCACCATTCTTTGGGTACGTGTTTATTGGCTAACTCAACCCAGATGCTAAATAAGATGATACTGGTGGAACACCTGCGTTTGTCGCGCTAACGTAAGTCCCCCAAAAACTTGAAGGTCTGGCTACCTATCTGCACCTCATTGGCCTCGCTGCTTCCGCCGCCTCTCCTCTCCTCCGCTCGTTTACACCGCTCCGAACCCCATCACCGCCGGTGTTGTTGCCAAACGGCCAGCACGCAAACTCGGTTTGAACCGCTAACTCGTTTCTTCAGAATCATCATCAATGGTCATTTCTACTAGTAGATTACTTGAACTACCGTACAGGCTTTTCACGTTGTAAAATAGGTCGTTCGACTTGGCAAACGCCGTTACGCAGTACCTCGGTCCTCATCGCATCTCTGCAAGGC
>JBBPNU010000425.1:0-17491 GCA_038091055.1 Leccinum angustisporum
CGTGCCCTTCCAGCCGCAGGGATGGTATGGCAACATGCCCACGTTCTCGTCCCACGAGTTGCGTTCCTCGATCCATTCGTCGGATGCGGGGTCCTTGTATGCCGTCACGGGCGGAAGCGGGACTGGCGTCGACTTGGTGTATTCCGCGGGGGTGATGTTGAAGTCAGCCAGCGACTTTGGGACCCACTGGGAGGGAGAAGGAGCACGGCGACGGCGTTTGATGGGCTGCTTGGATGCAGATTGAGTGGGAGAATCTGGAGGGGAGTTGGGGCCTGCGTCGCCGTCGCGTGTGCGTTTGTGTGATGTGCGGGCAGGGGGTGTCGTGATGGATGGCGGGAGGGACGGCGGATCACTGATCGCGACGGAGATGCGGGGTGCCGAGGGAGGGACATCGGAGGAAGAGGGCGAGCTGGACGCAGACGGCGGGGGCATTTGGGTTGCACGGTTTGCTACGTTGACGGGTTTAAGGATGCAACGTTTGACGTGTCGGTTGAGGTTGGACGCGACACCGAAGCGACGACCACAGGTATCGCACACGAACGCTGAGAGAGGTTAGAATGAGGTGATGGGATCGAGAGGATGGACACACCTTTTTCGCCTGTATGGACGAGCAAGTGCTGTGGGGAACGATGAGGATGAGCGTCGGGTTTATAAGAGGGAGGGGGATGCGGACCTTTCTGAGGGTGGAGGGTCTGTCGAAGGACTTTTCGCACATCCAACAGGCGTGCTTCTTCTCGCGAGGACGCGGACCAGTCCCTTCGTGCTTGGATGTGCGGGATGCGCCACGGGAATTATTTGCACAGGCGTTGCGGATGGATTGTGTGATGTCCGAGCTCGTCGCGGCGGAGACGGCGGTGCCGGTGAGGGAAGGAGAGTGATAGGAGTCCTGGAGAGGGACGGGCATGGGAGAGGTGATAGAGAAGGGCGGCGGGGCGGGTTTCAAGTTGTCGGATGGGTTTGGATAGTCGTAGTGGAGTGGTAAGAAGGGCAGCGAGTCGGACCAGTCGGCGCAGTGAGCGACGGACCTGAAACCTGCGAGGTCGATGGGGCGGAGAGTCGGTGATGATGAGGAGGGCGTCGGTGTCGGGTCATAATAGATGGAAGATCGGTCGAGGAAGCGCGTGAACGGATCCGGTGAAGCGGAGTGAAGTTGGTGGTGCGACTCTGCGACGTGGAACGTTCCCTGCATCATGATAATAATTTTATGAGGGGGACGACTGACTGAGTAGTGACCGGGTTATATACTTCCCTTCCCCCTGCCCCCCCCCCTCCCCGTCCTCGAGTCAGTCGAAAATTAACATTCAACGCCAGCGGCAAGGCGGGTCGAATGCCCGTTCCTGCGTCCCCGAAGCAACCAGAAGAAGTCACCACACGCGCACCCCCTCTCCCCTCTCCCCTAGACTACACCGACTTCGTACATCGATCGTGATTTGATGGGCGCCGTTCAGCAGCAGCCTCGAGATAAGACCCGCGTCCAGATCCATCCCATTCATCCCACCCAGATCACGGCGGAAACGGGGAATACCATCTCAGGACAACCTCGTGTCTCTCCGCTTGTCGAACATCGATTTCCCTTTCGCGAGCGTCCGATCCAGCCACACCACCCCACCACGTTTAGCGACGATCCCGGCCTTGTTTTCTCTTTGTTGTCCCTACTTCGCACGTGGTATACACAGGGGCTGTTTGTCCTTGTTAGATTCCAAGCCTATCGCCAAACTCGTCCAAACATCGCCACTCATCCCCGTCTTCGACTTTATTGGTTCAAAAATGCCAATTACGTCTGCACAGAAAGCTGCAATAGACGAAATTATCGATGTTCTCGTATCCACATCTCCGGCGCGTGGTAAACGTCTGCTCTCCGCCATGTTTATGGAATTAGTCGATAGGGCGGATTGGCCCGAGTATTACGAGGTACTTTGTTCGACTTCTTTTCATGCCCTTGTCCCAAACACGCCGCGTAGGTCATCCCAGAACCGCGGTGTATCAACGGCGTGAGAGCCAGCGTGGACAAAAATCGCTACAAAGACCCAATCAACGCGTACACAGACCTCTCCCTCGTGTTCTGGAACGCCTTATTTTACAACGAACCAGGTAGTCAAATTGCGTCGGACGCCGAAACCCTCAAAGTGAGTCATCACTCCGAGGACCACCACGGACGTCTCCGCCCCTTTTTATTTCGTTTACTTTCCCCCGATCTAACTCTCTCCGTTGCCGCTTTTGTAGAACGTGCTAGAGACTGAATGGCAGAAGCGTCCTGTGCTTCCCACTCCACGCCACTCTCCACCACCCTCCTCCCCTCAAAAGGTTCACGGAACCCTTCCGACTGCTCCGCCGCAGTCTGATCCGTCCCAATCAACTAATCCCACTACTAAACCAAGAACAACCGCAGAACCTGCCCCCTTACCGTCTACCGCAAGCTCCACATCCACACAACTGCACCCGAAACCCGCACCACGACGCGCCACACCCCCACCGCGCCCCTCCTCCCCCGACTTAATGGATGTGGACGTACAGGGCATGTCGCCAGAACTAGACACACAACCAGATACAACGGCTGCTGTTGGCACCGGAGAAGACAAGGACGGCGATAGCGAGGCGATCATCCGCCAGCTCGAGAAAACCTTGCCGCGTTGGGATGGCTTTGGGGATCTGGGATGGATGTCCGAGGTCACACAGGTGCGTTCCTGTCTTCCCTCCATTATGATGCGCGCAGGCGGTGCTTCTTTCCCTTGTTCACATCTTCTATGTTTTTTCCCATCCTTCTTTCGAATCCGGACTCTTGTCTCTGTGTGAATGACATGGCTTATCACGCACAATAGGAGCGACGCATGGAAATCGTGCTGGCGATCAAGAGCCACAACGACACCGTGTACGTCTTTGCCGGCGATCTCTTCTGTTTTATCCTGTTTGGTGGCTCAACCAAGCCGTGAAACGAACACATATTCTCCAGCGGAAATCGTTTGGCCGTAGCACTCGAAATGGTCCCCGAGGAACCCACCTCACCCCTTTTGTCCGTCCAGGTAAGGACACCCCACCACCCCGTTTGCTGTTTGATGATATTTCCACACACGCATACAGTCTCCCTTGTCTCTGAAATTAATCGAGGTGTGTGGGTTTTGTGCGCCATACTGCACGCGGACAACAACGGCTGTTGTTTGCAGGAGCGTGTCCAGGCAGCGTCATACGCGTCCGCGAAAGAATTTGACCTAGACATGGCGCGGTTATTCGAAAAGGGACGCCGGTGGTACGAGCCGTGGACGGAGTCCTATGGCCGTGTGCTCACTCTCCAGGTAAGGTCATCAATGTCCATTTCCGTGTATCATTTTGGATCGCAGACGATGACGATTGATTGATTACTATGATGATATATGCATGGATTGGCACCGGTACACGCCCAACGCGTTTTCGTCGACGTCCATGTCCATGAATGCGTTATATGCATATGCAATAATGGTCACGCCCCCGGAAATGATTCGCTAGCGACTCTACCAGGCACTCACCTCCCCCTCTCCCCCTGCCGGCCCACCATACGTCTCTCCCACCCACTTTGCGTCCATCCGCGCCGGTCCGGGTACCGCCCGTCCGTTGCACGCCACCGCCGACGCCGACGGTGTGCCTGGCATCACCACTTTTCGCGTCTCGACCAAAGATCGTACGTTCGTGGACGAGGTACAGTACAAGGGATGGTCGATTCGGCTGGCGGATTGGCTTCATCTGAGTAATCCGGACGATCCGAGTCGGCCGATTGTGGGGCATGTGTTCAAGTGTTGGCTCTCGGACGAAGTGTGGGTGGTTCCCCCTTCCCTTCTTCCTCTTCTTTGCTACCTTGTTAGCTTTTATTTTTGGGCTCTATTTTTATTTTTATTTCTTTGGATGCTGACGCATGGAAATGTGGGATGGAAACAGCGCGAAAAAGGGCCAGCCGGGTCTCTCGATTTGCTGGTATTACCGACCTGAACAGGTAAATGTTTCCCCTCTCCGCTCGAGTTCTCTTTCTTATCCACCATTGTGACGTAGACATTTCACCCTGCACATACCCAATTCATGGACAAGGAAGTCTTTAAAACGAGTACGTCGTGCCCGATGTGGAACCTTGTTCTCATTGTGCTAAATAAACCCCTTCCCATTTCCATCTCCTCCTCGGAAAAACGAAAAATGAACGCGAACTTCGAACCAACGTCGAATAAAAAAACATTTTCGAAAATGAAACAATAATAATAAATGAACGATCAACAAAAAAAGGTCTCTTCGCGGACCACCCCGTAGAAGACGTGATCGAGAAAATCGCCGTCCAATTCACCGCCCGACACATCCGCGGACGTCCTCGTCCCCCGTTTTGGCACCCGGGTTGGCCCCTGTACGTCTGCCACTCGCGGTATAACGAGAGGGAGCGGGTGTTTGTCAAGATCAAGAACTGGGCGAGCTGTATACCGGAAGAGGTCAGAAAAAAGGACGACTTCATGCCGATTTATGCGTTCGAGAAGTTGGTGTATCCGCCCAAGGTGCCTAGTCCGTTTGTCGGGACGACGAACGCAGGAGGGAGTGGTGCTGGTGGCGGTGATACTGGCGCTGGTAGTGCTTCGGGAGGTGGTGCAGGCAGTGTGGTGGTCAAGGGACCCGGAGGGATTGGGGAGCCGCTGGAGAAGGCGGAGGGGGAGAAGACCGAGGGGGGTGGAACGGGACGGAAGCGGACCAGACGGAACCCGGGGACGGCGGCCTTCACCACTGCGGAGGCAGGTTCGAGTGCTGCTGCGGCGTCGACTGCCAAGACGGGTGTGGTACCTCCGGTGCCGCAGACGCTCGGGGTCATTGCTCAGGGACAGATTCCCAAGGGATACGTGGTGCCGACTGGCGCTGGTGTCGGTGCTGGTGCTGCCGGGACTGGGAGCGGCGACACCAAGGACCGGACGATGTTGACGGCAGCGGGCGCGTTGACGGTGCCGCCCATCGTGGACAAGTTACCACCTGAGATGAGTTGCGTATCCGCTTCGTTTCTCTTATTTTCCCACTTTCCCTTCTTTGTCGACTTTTCTTTGAATCATGGCTGACTCGCGAACCTAGCTGCGTACTTTGACAGGTCGCCGGAGACGAACGAGGTGTTGTGGTTCGCCGCGCCGCCGATGCACGTCGCGCGGCCTCCTGCGGCGAGACATAGTCTCAAATACTTGGCGTACCTGGCGGGGAAGCGGCGGGAAGCGGGGGGACAAGGGACAAAGGTTGATGCAGACGTGGACATGGAACGCGACGAGGACGACGAGGACGATGAGGCCGATGAGCAAAAGGTCAGGAATGGCGGCGAGAGCAAGGAAAAGAGACAGCGGGTCTGGGTCGCGCCAACGGTGAGCGAGATAATGGTGTCGGCAGCGAAGGAGGTCGTGATGGGTGAGCCTGGGTCGAGATGAGTGCAGCACTGTCTTTCCGACGGAGCGATTCGCGTAGATCGTTTTTTTTTTACTTCTCTCTACTTTAATTCACTCACACACTATGCATTCGAGATTTCTTGGGCGGTCACCGCTGATTCAAACATTCCAAGTGTTGAAGACATGACCTGACAGCTCGATAGAGCTTCGAGGTCCTGTGATAGGAATTACACGTTACGAGTCTCCGTTTGAGAGCCAATGTATAGGAGCATCGTTCAGCGACGACTTCCTATTTGGACGGTGCCAGTAGTATCGTCATCCTGGCATCACCCCGAAAGAAGAACTGTCCACCGTGAATCTCACCGAGTATATTATCAAACGGACACAGAAAATGCGCGTTTCATCTTGATGGCTGTGGGGAGTTTATCGGTAGAGACAGCGACGGTGACTGGTAAATTCGATGTGTAGTTAATGGCGTGTGGCGCAGTAACAGTGACTCGACTCGGACACCGTTCCCTGAGGTCATTCCCGAGGGCCGTACTCGGAGTCCGAGAGTGCTTTTGACGAGTTGGCAGAGCTTTTTTGAATAGGATCGGTCACGTCCACCAAAATAATTTATTTTGAACGAACGAACGACCACAAGAACCCCATCTCTGATGATGCGGAGATGGTCTCCAAAGCGACGGCTTCGATGATGAACGCTCGAAGGGAGTCACTCAGCTTATGTGACCGCAGCGCCTTAGAGGCAAACCCAATGGAACTTTCCGATTCAAAGATCAGATCCGGGCCAGGCTGACAGTCGTTCCGAGTCCTGACGCCTCACCACCTCACAGATCGTCTTCTCTCCTAGACCAACGGTTCCAGACTGCCATGCATACCATCGACCGAGTCTGACGGGGCAAGAATTTACGTAGACAAAGTCCCCCCCCGCCAACTCCTAAGATTATTCGCGGGATCCCAACCAACACGGGAAGACGGGGACTATGTGGTCGATGACGTTGGGGTACACAGCTAGATTATTCGCGGGATCCCAACCAACACGGGAGAACGGGGATGACGTTCATGGAGTTGGGGTACACGAGGCCAAGCGGCGAGAGGAACGGAAGTATTCTCCTCATGCTGCTTTGATCAACTGTGACGCTTGGCGTCGATGTGCTATGTACCAAGCCAAAAAATATCAGGGTTGGTTACGGTGCCCGGAGTAACGGGATAGTGACTCGGAGTACAGAAATCTACCCTGATATTTCTGCGAGGCCTTGGTACTAGCAGACATTTGAGTTTTGTGTCTGGATAGAGGTGAATTGGCGTCACATTTGAACTGCCAGCATCCCTAAATTAGAGCACGGTAAGCAGCACGCCGTGATGACGGTCGAGACTTCACTCATCCTTGTTAGGAGTCGCCATGAGTTGGTACGCGCCCAGCCCGCATGTACCCCAAGACTCATTCCCCTGCTCTCGTAAGAGTCTCGTTCGAGGGTTAACAGTCAGAGATCTAAGGGCTCGCCCAGCGAATTAATAAGAGCATGTTTAGGAGACAACCAAGAAGCAATGAGACGAAAAACGCACGGCGAGATACTAGCACATTGTCCTCGGACGCGACAACATAGGACTTCGATTCAAACGTTAAAGTGTACTATTAAATTAGTTTCTGTTCGTTGATGTATTTGCTAATCATTAAGTAAGCGCTGGTTAGCACGGTGTTTTATTATGTAATTGTGTGAGTCCGTGCCGTCTAGAACGTAGAACGATTGTCTTCCTGCCCAAGGGTCTGCCTACGGGAGACTACGTGCCGTTCTCGCGGACGAGTATTCAATTGCCACTTAGAAGACCTGGAAAGTTCAAGTACGTCGTGTCGTGTTTCAAATTTTGTCCTCATTTCTTGAGCCGGTCAGACCGGAGCATGACAGCATAAGTAGTTAAGCGTATATGCTGTGAAGACTGCGGCCGTGGTCGACGGCAGGCCAGAGACGCCAGTTACGGTTTCAGCTCAAAAACTTACCATCGAAGATGTTCTGAGTCAAGTTCCAACCGGAAGAACACGTTTTGCAACCATTCTTCGCAGAACCACGTCACCTAGATGGATACCTGCCCCTCGCAACACGAAGCATGTCCTGTGAACACGGTGATGACGTGTATTTTCGCTTGGAACTTGACCATGCTTTATTGATTCTGCTCCCGGTGAACAAAATTTCTCCACAGCATTATGTCGAGAAGCAGTATGAACCCACGCACAGGCCCAATCATGCACCTAGCTTGCGCTTTACACTCGGAGCTATGATGTGAGCTTTAATTGCCAAGTTGACCCTTCTGTATTGGTCAGATGTAGAACTGGCGAGTCGTCAAAATGTGAAGACCCTGTGAGTGTAGGTCAACGGTGCGTCTGCGAGATGCTCGGCAAGCTCAGTTTCAAGATGAATGTCACTCGCTCTCGAATCAATGAAAAAGTTCGGGTCCGACGACGTTCACGCGTCACGTTCGAGTTTGAAGTCTGGCGGTCACGGTAGTTCGGGCCATGCTTCCGGTTTCATTCATGTTCCTTCAGTTCTTCTTTTCACTTCTTTCCCATCGATCGTCATCGTGGCCTCTTTTTCTTTCTCGATCGCTCATTCAGTCTTCTTCGTGAGTCGCTCGGAGTCACGTTGTGTTTATCTTTCCCGGATTGTATGACAGTTTTTCTCAGCTTTCTTTTCTTTTCTTTTGGAGAGATCCGAGGAGAAATGGCGCCGAGGCGTATGTAATTGGTACACAGCCCTTGTCCTCTTCCCTATCCTATGACACGCTTTAATTATCAGACACAACAAATTATCCGGAAGAGAATGACCCACAACCTCATCAAGTCCATCATGATCAAGTCTCCATTCGGTTTCTTATTCCTGATATTTCGTATGCTTCGTCATCCTCGTCGTAATCGCCAGGACAACGATGACGATGCTTTATTTTTGGTTCTGATAAGGACCCGCGGCGGGGGTGATGTTGCAAGCAAGTTGGCAAACAGGCGTCGCGGGCCGCCTCGGAACTTGTCTCAAGACAGTCGTTCCTTCCAAGTATACCTTGGAACGTGCTGATTCCTGATCATCGTCCAATCTTGGACAATGTCAAGCACATGCTATAATTTATCTTGATCCGCGGTGGGAGTGAGTTATACAAACTCTCCAGCTTTCCGCTCGTTCGACAAATTGTTCCGCCGCATGTCTCGGATCGGCAACAATCGGCGTGCCTATATCATCGTCGGGTCGATTCGGAAACCCTGCAAGGGTGCAGACTTGCGACTCGGATCGTGCCTCGGATGCGAAAACAAAAAGGCAACCCCTTGCCACCCTGATGAATTTGGAAAAAGAGAATGCGAAGTAGCTACAACAGTTGGTATCCTAATACGAATTAAAGGTATGATCCATCCAAAGACGGTGAGACCCAAGGCGCAATGACGTAAAGACGGCGTCCATGGTGGAGTAACGCGATATTAGGGATACATATTTGTTTCCTTACGCCCAATATTTGCAAACGATACATATGATGGTCCCCGTCTTGTCCTGCCGATGGGATGCGTGTTGTACATTGTAATGCATCCATGGCCTTCATCTCCAAAGTCGTGCTCGTCGTGCGCAAGCAGATTGGTGGCAGCACCACGGATGCTATAGCCTACAAATACGGCATGAGCACGTTGAGCAGCGGTAAACAACCGGGAAAACAAACTCACCACAAAAAAGAACATCTCGGATCAAGGCAAACCGAGTTTACCGTGTCTCTGCACGAGGTCCCGCTCATGCCAACACAAGTCTCGGGGGTTCGAAGTTCTTGACGAACTCGAACTGGGGGCCCGTCTCTGGACTGTGTGGGTATCGCTTGCACTTCTCTACCGTCTTCCAAAGAGAGTCAAGGATATGCAAGGCTTCCGCGCCGCTCTTGGCGTACGCCGACTCGACGAGCCAGCAGCCGATGACCATGCCGGTACGTCCGATCCCACCGCGGCAGTGTACGGCGCTCACGCGCCCACGCCGTTCGTTGTCCCTCAACACGTCCAGGATTGCGAACATGAACTCCTTGGACTCGGGTAGGGACCGATCCTGTATGGGAAACTGGTGGTACTCGATTTCGGAGAGTGGGATGTTGTGGGCAGTGGCGAGTTCTGGCAGGTGGGGAGCGTAGGGAGAGAGCTCGCCGGACTCGGTAAGGTCTATGAACGTGCGAACGCCGGAGGCGAGGAGGTTGTCAAGTTTCTGGTTAGAAGACACGAATGGGGACCATGGGTATTCGCAAGCAAGAAGCTGAGGAGTGGCCCAGTAAGAGTTGGGGATGGGGCGTGGGTGACTCGGACAGTCAGTGTGGATGGGTGGAAGGGAAGAACGGTGCTGAGGACGGCGGCGTTGTGGTGTAGATTGAGACTGGTCGCAGGAGCTGAGGCAGATGGAAGGGATGCTGAGAGTGTGTGCCATGTCGCTGAAGATTGTGGGTGATGTTGAAGCTGGGATCGAGGAGGAAGGAGCGATATTTAAACGGATTCGATCTCCGGGACGAACTCGGAACATGCAGGCAGCCCTTCTCGTAATGTTTGTGCAGCGTGCCTCAGGGCCCGCAGAGAAGCGCAACGCCAGAACTGCCACAGTCCGAGTCCATTTTTTCATTATCGCCGCATCGCCATTTGCCCACGTGTTCAACATGTAGCTCTCTTTGCTCGCCAGTGGGTTGTCGCTTCAGCTAGGCTGGACACTGCACTGCATATCGATCACGCCCTGGCACCTGTCAGTACCGCAGTATTTGGAGGTGGTGTGCGAGCGGAAACGAGTGTGTTGCAACAAGTTGAGTTTGCTCCACTCCAGCCACGATTGATGGTCCAAAATTAGCCAAGCCTTACTTCCCCGGGCATTCATATCAATCATATTACATGTGGATTGAATGTCCCCCCTTTCACCCATTCACCACACTCTTATTGAAAAAAAAATACCTGGCGTCTCGGCCCTCTCGACAGTCAACCCCAGCCCTTTGGATTCTGAATATCTATCGGATCATCTTCCGTCCAAGCGTGTATTTTCAGCTCATTATTGCCAACCTCGAGGCGTAAGAATACACACACTCCCTCACCTCCTCTCACAGCCTTTTTTCCACCCCGCAATTGGCATCAAGAGAAATTCTAAATATGACTTTCTCTGACCCCGGCCATCGTGTAAATCCGCTAACGTCCCAGGCTGCCACCCCTTGCGATTCCAACGGTAACGGAGCTGGCGATATCGACTGGATTCGCCTCGAGCAGGATCATCTGAAGGACCTTGCCCTTGGATGTGCCGTTGTCTTTCGGCCCGTTTGTCGTCCTGCTACGGCACAGGCGAATATAGCGCACGACATGTGCGCTCTCCACCCGTTCGTTCCTCTTCAGTCCGATATTTCCTCTTGACCCTGCAGGATTGGGGTGGATATTTGCCGGATCTTATCCTTATCACAAAGAGTTCAGACTATCGCGATATCGATCCGCGATTTGGCTCACCCCTGGGGTAACTTTATTCAAGGCCGTCCACGAACATGAATTGTGTATGAAAGCTATGTACGTGAACCCTTTTTGACTCATCACATTGAACTACAAGTTTCGAACCTAATTCATTGAATTGATTCCCTCTTCTGTTATCCACATCTCTGTCACGTTACTTTTCTTTTCCGCACAGAATAGTCCTTGTCGTCGACCCCATTTCTGATGACCTTCGGCCCTGGAGTTACGCTTTGCAATACTCGACGGCGAACTGAGGTTGGTCCGAATTTCATTTCATCCAATACCGCACAATGAGCGATCCGGAGAACTACAACTTCTCCGAGTGCGATCCCGAGAATGAACGATCAACACTCACGATGCGATGCTCGAGGAAATACGTTGACGGTCAGGAGTTTCCCCGCCCCCGCCCGACGGTCAGAAGTCATTCAAGGCGAGCATCCCCGTTCGGACATTCGGATAAAAAATGCCGAAACGCTATCCTGGCGTGCCATCTTCTTCTTCGGATCTTCCTGGGAAATTTTGTTGTTGCTGATCTTTTGCAACAACACACGAGCACGCCGGTTCTGCATGGGGGAGTTCGAGCGGGGAAGCCAAGAATAGCAGTCTTGACCTGTAGGTCCATCCACCACTGCCTGATCCGGATCAAGATAATCTTGTCGTTCATGGTGCCGCGTTCCGAATGCTGTGCGATTCAGGATGATAGGGGATGGATGGATTCCAGGTGCGTCACATCTCATTATTGTGTACTCCGAGTACAAAGCTGAACTAGGGAAAGGACTGAGACGCGGACGTGATCAGATTGTCTCTGAGTCTGAGAAAGAAAGGAGCGTTTGGCAGGTACACCACACTCAGTCACGGCGAAGTTACCAATCTGCAAGCGTGCGCTGCGCCGGTGGTACAAAGGCAATCCGACGCCACTTCATGTCAGAGTGCGTTTTCACCTCTTCTCCGTGGAGGATCTATCAAGTTTATAAGTACATAGCAGCTATTCCACACATATGTCGGCGGATGCACACATGGTGCGGTTTCGTGAGTCCAACGTGAGTCTCATACATGCCAGATGCTGTGCTCGCCCAGTTTTCGTATTCCGATCACGGTAGGCACCATTCCCACATGTGCCAGCTCGCCGCAGAGGCTCAACAGATTAAACAGAACCCGAATACTAAGTTGGTTTTGTCCACACGACTGCTCCCACGAAACAAGCAACTCAACACGATCCTTGCCTTTCAACTGACGGATTCGGATTCCCCATCGGAGTCGCCTCCCTCACGATAAAAGCGTGGTGTTTGGCGCTCGGAGCTCAAAGCCGTCGCATCAGAAAGGTGGCAGGGTGCACAAGCGAGAGGGTCCTGGGATGCGTGAGTGGTGTTCTCTCAGTTGATTCGATTCGTTCTGTTTCGCTTTGCGCCATTGGTCCTGTCGAGGTTCTCTCTTGGGCTTGGGGCTGGCGTCAACGGGCGAGCGAAGGGTTAGCCCCAACCTCGTGTTGCATTGATCAATCGAACGTGAGGGAAGCGCGTCCCTTGGATCGCCTTACTGCATCGACAGTACCCTGTTCTCGCCGCTCGTAATTTGGGGCTTGTGTGTGTATGTTTCGTATGTTCTACGAGCTTCGACGAGCGAGGCGTCTGCGAGGCGAGCACAGCGAATGAGCGAACACCGTTGACACGTACACGTTCGGCGTCTTGTCCGTTCACTTCCCAACTCGCCGTTCACTTGTAGCAGACTAGCTGGGCAAGGTCTGTGCGAGGCGAACGCAGCGATTCGTGCTTGTCCTGTCATCAGCCAGAGTACCCGAGCTGGGTGTGAATCAGAATCGACGGCAAACAGTAGGTAGGTGGGGAGGATTGAAAGCGAAGGGGAAATGAGTAGAGGCGACCGCGTCCGCAAAGCTCACCGCTTATTTGCACCATCGTGTCCATGCATGGCGTGGTGTGGGAGGGTCCTCCCCATCGTGTATGCCGTTCGTCCTCCACGTCTCCAGTCGTCCAGGGTTGAAACGTTGAAATTCATGGAACACGTCCACGCCCCCCGCCTCTCATTTCGGTAATGATTCATCATACGTGGTGGGCGGCATCACTCGACTCGCCGAGATGGTGTTCAATAAACAATGGCTGTTCCTCGAATTGACACCAAACGGGGTCGTTGTACGTGTATCAAGGATGGGAGCTTGTAACGGAGGATTTGGAGAGTGAGGAGTTGTGGCGTCAAAGACTGGCTGACACTGGCCGTGAGTGAGTATGGCGCGTGCAGTGGGGGAGGAGAAGCTGTGGTACCTTTACGTCCCCTCCTCCAGTCGTCAAGGGAGACATGCTCAGGGCCTCGAGTTATTCTGCCTTGAGCTTGAGCGAGAGTCGACCATGCATGTGGGAAAGCGTTTGGAGACATGAACAAAGTTCAGTGCAACACCGTGGTCGCTGTGCGGCAACAACATTCTTCCGAATTACATCAACAAGGCGATGTTTCGCGGGTTCTTTTTTTCAATCTTTTGATCCCTTCTTCACGCCTTCACTCGTTCACTTTACTTACATTCCCACGATGACTTCATTTTTCCTTTATCGTCGCTGGGCCAGACGATTATATGGTGGACGAATCGGCGTTGAAATGGGCGAGGACGAGCGCTACAAGTCGTTTGTCATCCTGCAAAATCTCATCTGACACTCAAATCATCGTCTGGACGAAATCTCTCACCATCATTCCCTGATACTACGGTCCGGGTGATGGTTCTTCAAGGTGGTGGATACGAGACTTGGGGGACGGATGACCCTAGTAGCGAGGGTCAAAAATCTCAAGCCTGAGCATTCCTGACCACGCGCGCAGGTACTAAATTGTCAGCGGTAATGGCAATGAACTCTTCCTCCGGGGAAGAGGCGGAGGAGAACATTGCCCAAAACGCGCCTTCCGTTTTCATCCTTCCCTTATCACCATCGTATCATCGAAGCTCTAATATCATTAATGTTTTATAAAAAAAAATTCCCGGTGCGTCTATCTCTAAAATTACCCATTCGCCCGCTAGTTCCGAGGCGCTCGACTCATTGCTCGGTGGGTTTCAAGTTACGGTGGCCAGTTTCTCACCTGTTCAAACCGGTTAATCTAGGTCGTCGATGCGCTTGTCCGGAATCTGGAGGTCATGTGAGAAGGGTTGACCGGTACCCCTGAGCGCGTCAAGTTTGACCGGCACCCCGAAACCGGCGGATGCATACTCGTTTCATGCACCGATCAATTATTGTGGTTCCCGGGCTCGGCTCGGGATCTAGACCTGGAACGGAGACGGAAGCAAATATTGGAAGTGCGAGAATAATTGAGCGAGGGTTGCATATCAATTGATGGACGTTTCATTTAATGAAAATTGGTCCTTCGAGGTCAGTCACCCACGCGGGTTGATCTAGCGGTCGATATGCAGGGCTGTTGGTCTAGATCTAATCTCGCCGGTCAGAGGAGTGGGTCGCAAAGCAAAGCAATAATCCAGATAAACAGCTCGAGCTTATTTCCAGCACTCAAAGTTGCCTTTATGGCAGTGTATTTGACATGTAAATAGGTACAAGGCGACACGATTGGCGAACCTCTCAGAGGGTCTCCTAAAACACGGCGGCAACTACGTGACACGGACACGCGGAGATTGAAGGAGTAAGGAAGAAAAAGAACGCAACAGTAACACAACGAGCAAAGGAGAAGAAACAACACGCACAGGCCAGCCTGAGCCATACCGCGCGAAAAGCACGTGCGCATCTAGGCACTCTACGACCTTATTTACAAAATTTTGGCAAACAAGCCGGGTATGAAAAAGGGTAGTGTCTTCCTACTTGCCCTTTAGTCGTAACATCAATTGTTTAGTGATAAACATCAGTGCGGCGGTGACGACGGCGCTGGGGAATGCTCGACTGTCCCAACTTGCTGCAGGAACTAGGAGTGCCAGAAGGGGGAGTGCTCGTGGGAGTGCCAGTGGGGGTGGTGCCAGTGGGGGTGGTGCTGGTGCCAATGGGGGGAGTCGAGGAGGAGGAACTGGGGTTGTGGCTGTAGCTGGACTGGTGATGCTTCCGGGAACATGAACCAGGGGGCACAGAGGAAGGATTGGGGTTACCACCACCAGACGAGGATGGCAGCGGGGGCAGGGAGGAACTGCCGTAGGGGAGAGGGACCGACGACGTAGGCGGAGACGTTGGGGTTGACGAAGGCGGCACCGATGAATTGCCGAATCCGTTGTTGTTGTTCACGCTACTCGTAGGCAACGGCGGCGGCTGTGAAGAGGAGGGCAGAGAGGGGGCAGGGCATCCTGGGTTAGAGGAACCGTTAACGCTGGGAGGGAGTGACGATGGAGTGGGCGTGGGAGTGGGAGTGGACGAAAGTGGAGGTAACGAGGTATTAAGGTTTCCATTAGGCGTAGACGAAACTGGTGGCGTCGAGGAAGACGACGAGAGGCTAGAGCTAGGCGGTGGTGACGTCCCGTTCGACAGATTTCCACCGCCCAAAACCAACTCTGAGGCATTTGCGCAGAACGCGACCAGC
The DNA here is from genome assembly GCA_038091055.1 of Leccinum angustisporum. NCBI lineage: Eukaryota > Fungi > Basidiomycota > Agaricomycetes > Boletales > Boletaceae > Leccinum > Leccinum angustisporum. The sequence continues at coordinate 15,346 of JBBPNU010000425.1, forward strand.
AGGTTGACCTACAATGTATGCGTTCACAATTGGTTCGCCGCCGCTGGAGACTTTGATTTGGACTTACGTTTTCGACTTGACAAGCGACTTGGGCGAAGTAGTCTGTTGGAGTGAAGAAAGCTACATCCGTGCACTGCTCGCTGGCACCTATTTTGTTTCGCAATGAGTGAGTGAGTCTGCATATGCGAAGAGAAACGACTTACAGAGTTTGCCCTGACCATCACACCCGTCGTAATACCTGCACGGGAAGATGAACACATGCAAAAACAGGGAAACCAATCGGGTTCAAACGCACGAAAACGACGTTAAGACGTTGAATTTATGACTATCCGTGCACATTAGTACGTCGAGAACTGGGGCGAGATCAGATGAAACTCACGGGGATATCAAGGAGATGTCCGTGCTCCCACCGCATCCCGCGCAGGTTGGATTAATGAGCGTTGTCTCGAGAAGTGTGCAGTCTTCACCATTGGTGTTGCACTGGCCTGAATTTGATCTCAGTTTCAGAAATATATGTGCTCAGTGGGGACTCACCCGTCTGAAGGTAACTAGAAAAGAGACGGAGTCAACACTGGGCGGTAGATGTGGGGTCGATCCTTACCCGATTCCAGAGATAGGACCGTTGTTCGTGAACATGCCATTACTATCGAGGACATTTTTTCCGTTGAACATGAAGACAGGCTGGAAAATAGATTGAGAGGTGATTGTGAGTAAAGAAATAGCGTATGTACCGAACCAGAACCACATCTGTTGGTCGTTAGGAACTGCTGAGCGACATGCTTTCAAAGACGAGACTCACTGGTTTACGAATTTAAGGGTATGTGTCTCGGCACTGGCTCTTAGAGCCATAATGAATGCGACGGCCGCTGGGGCCAAGAAACGAGAGAGGGACATGAGAGAAGGACGAAAGAACGAGGGCGAGACCAGCACGGAGATGGAGTATACTAACAATTAGCACAAGGAGGGCCTTTTATGCGTCTCCTCGTAGCCATCTTGGGCGGTGTCTTCCTTTCACTCAGCCACCTTTCGCCCCTCGCAACGGTAATTGGCACGTCTCTTGCAGGGTGTGATGACGCTCCATTTCTCATTCCCGCTCGCAACGCACGCACGCTTTTCACCTCCCTGAGTGACACGACGTCACGACCGGACGGGGCTGAGCGACATGCCAGCAAGAATACGCTGCCTCGCTTTGTCTGAAGACGTCGTCGTCGTTACCCCATCGACAGTAGTGACAAGTTCCTTGTCATTGCGCATCATTATTGACATCGACAAAGTGGGTTGTATGTATGCGGTTCCCACGGTGAGATCACGCCACGACCGTGACCGTGACGCTGCGGTCAGAACCGCAGGATTCCTTTGTGCTCCGAGTCACTGATAACCTCCGCTTGCCACCAAATTCGATGACAGTGCCAATATGGATACGCACACCTTCGTCTTCCTGTGCATGTTCGAGGCACCGAGCGCCATCTCACGTTCCCCATCCGATCAACCCGACCTGTGAATCCGCAGACGAAGACGGAATCACCGGACCAACATAACAAGACTAGCTCACCTTCGTTTTGCTAGTCAGCAGACGGCTACTTGGTGTGGTTCTTTCTGTCGTGTTTGCGTTGCCATGTTCACCTTGTAATTTCGATCAGGCGACCCATCTTTGGATACGCAACAATCGGGCAAAGGGGACTAGATTCGAAGGCGGCGTTGAACAATGACCATGCTGACGTCGCACAGCACATCACGGCCGAATCGACCGCTCGCGCAGAGCTCGCAAGAACATCGAAAGACTTGGCCCGTTAGCTTTCCGTTGTTCGCAGAGATCGATCGGCTGTCCTATCTTTGGGAGGGCTTAGATCAAACAGGGAAAAAAGAAGGTGTTGTGACCTGGCTTGTCTGCGGTCGAGGAAAATTTGCGAAAAGTTGCTCATGAGGTTCGTTTTTTTATATTCTTATTTTTAAAAAAATTGCTTGAACGAAGCGGCGACTTTTGGCGCGATGAACACAGACAGCCAAGGCCGAAAACAAGTACTTTGCTACCATGCGCAAGAAGGAGATGGGCGAATCGGAATGAAAGGCGATGGACCGTCAGCTCCGACTCGTAGGGTTGCACACGGGTAACACCGTGGGTCGGAAAGTCAACACCGTACCCGTA
>JBBPNU010000426.1:0-17482 GCA_038091055.1 Leccinum angustisporum
GTCAGACTGCGCAAGGAGATGAGTCGTTGTCGGACGAATCCGTTCATCTTGCAGCTGGGATGCTTCTTGCCGGGTATAGTAGTGTGATCGGGACGATGTGGTCGATAAAGGACAAGGACGCATCACAGGTGTCGAAGGACGTGTACGAGCACCTCTTTCGAGATGCCAGCCGGGCTCCCGACAGCACGGAGGCGGCAACAGCATTGCACTTAGCCGTCCAGAAACTTCGCGACTCTGGTGCTCCCTTTAGTTCTTGGGTTCCTTTCATTCACTTTGGTAGATAACCCTTGGTCGAAAATGACTGTTTCAGCATGACTTTTTCCCTCTCATGTTACTCTTTACTTGTGCGAACTAGTTTACCGAACGAGCATGTTTATATACGGATAGTTTGAACCTGGTGATTATTTCCAACCAAGTTTGTCCATGCAGTTCAAGCGGGAGAAAACAAATCCAGGAAAGTGGAGTCGACCAGTGATGATCGAAAGAGGGGGAAGGTCGTGCAGCCGCTCGTAAAACTGAACGGCGGGCAAGGGATTGGACAAGGATGACTGCAAGGTCAACCTATCCATCCATCTCAGCGGCCTCGATCGGCTGCAGAACGTGAGGGGGCTCGATCTGACGGTGAGGTCGGCACGGGGAGGTAGCTACTCGAATTTTCAGCCCGAGTCCAGGAAAGAAGTGTCTGACCAAGTCAAAATAAACTCCAGAAGAGGACGGACTGCACGCGTGTCCTCGCAGTATATAACCGGGAGTGAGATCTAGTGAGACCTCAAAGATACCGAACAGACAATATCTTTAGTTCCCGCATTGTCACCTCGCGACTCGAGGCTAAGTACGACTTCGCATATAATCTGCTGAATTTATACCATTCGTGATTGATTTGCTGACATGAGGGAGTCCGTGCACTATCGGTCTGACTGGCCACTACCGCGTACCACACGGGGATGAGACGAAAGAGAGATACGATTGTTCAATTATCATATAGAATGTATTTTCAAGAGCATGCCTAGAAAGCGCGCAGATGCACCTGCCTCTTTCATAACAGCATCTGCATCACCCATTGTTCCTCATTTCCGCGGTCTATATCCTGCAGAATGTCGAACATGACCCGTGGTTCCATCTTCAGGATGATGAAGGTCGCTGAAAATACACGTGTGTGGTGAGCGCGTGTAAAGTCTGTGCAGACGACATGTTCGCTGAGGGTTAGTACGTTTGAAGTGCATAATCAACGAGCGGAACGACAGGGAAGATTTATTTCGCGCTGTGTCCTATTGAATGTCGATCTATGCGGGTGTCTGAGCGGGTGACATGTCCCCTGGTGTTCAAGGGTCAGTCATTTGGGACACACAATCGGAGGAGGACCAACGGGTGATATGTACGATATGGAAGCACTCGCTCTTGAGTACGCCAGTCAAAGTTGGTCTGGAATCACGTTGCTAGCTCAGTTCTGCGAGACAATAATCAGATGGTGACGTCGAAGCATATTAGCTTCAGCCTGCGGGAGAACATCTGCACGTGTATGCCAGGCGATAAAGGTATGCTGTGAGTGAACGACAAGACATCACCTTTGTTCCTGACCCAGTATGTCTTCCAAGTTGCGCTCAAGGAAGAGGAATGGTGGGTAGTATGTAGGCAAGGCCATCTATGAACGACGCTGACGAGAGCAACAGAGCCGAGTAGGATGCACAGCCCACTTCCCTTGGACGATGGTCAGCAGGTGCAAGAATGGGCAACCAATGAAAGAGAGTTACTGATAAATGCTCAGGAATTGAATGGAAAAAGCTCCACCTCCAATGTCGCAACTAACGCGAAGCCAATCGAAATCGTTGTTCAAGATACGAATCGTACGATACATACATACGCTTTTCTTGCTGATAGGGAGCACTTCGTGAGCGGGGCATGGGAACAGAAATCTCGACAATGGCGAGTGCCAAAGGATGCCCAGGGAATTCGATGACGAGGGGGCGTGGGAACTGTCACGTCGATGCCGTCTCCTCCCTCTCTCTCTTAGTCGCCTCACCTTCACCGTCACCGTCGCCTCTTCCTCCTCACGGTTCATGACTATGAAACGAGTCCTGAGAATGACGCTATGGTGGACAAATTCCTCAAGGCTTCCGTTCCGGTAATAATACGAAAGCGCTCTTCATCAAGACCTTCCCGTTCTGTGAGTGGGTCTTGGCTTTTTCTACTAAACACGATCTAAGTTATCGGGGATCAGTGTTGTTTGTTTCAGACTGGCTGCCGGGATCGTGGATCCAACGTGAGGCAACTAAGGCATACAAATGCAGGAACCGGATTGTAGCGACACCGTACAGTATGGAACGTTCAGAAGCGTATGGTGAATGTTGATCTGGCTGCAATAAACTGATTATGACCTGGCTGTTGTCGCTATAGGAATTTGTGGAGCACACTAACGTTATCATGGTACTTATCAGATCAGATCACTCGGATGAAGGAACAAGCACACTTCTGCGACTGCTTTTATTAGTGAGAATGTTTCTGTGGTAATCAAACGGATGTCAAATCTTGAACTACCATCGGTGCGCACAGGTTCTGTGGCAACAGTTTGTGCTTGATTCATGAGAGCGGACACATCTCTCGCGTGAGCTACAGACGAGCTCGACGTTGATGGCATTCACGCTCGCAATGGTCGAGAACCCACATATGTGGAAACGCGTGCAGGAAGACATCATAGGGACTGATCGACTACCGACTTTGCCTGCCGACAGACCGACCTTGCCCTACGTCGACGCTATCCTGCAAGAGACGTTGAGATGGAGTTCTGCTCTACCTCTAGGTATGTGTAGACGCCCCAATAGCTGTTCTCAGTGTGTGTCCCTAATTTCGTGAAGGTATTCCGCACGCGCCCACTACCTGCCAGTGTGATGTGTACAATGGTTACTATATGCCACAAGGTAAGTCCTGAGTAAATGATACTGGTCTAGGAGAACGAGTGGCTGCGCTGCCGTCATTCTTCAATAGGGTGCCGATAAAACAATGATAATAAGTTAGTGTGGACAAAAAGTGTTGTAAAAAATACTCGAGTCGATTGTTGGCTCAATCACACCTAACTATTGCACTGCGAGTTGTTCCAAGGGCGTCCAGGGGCAATTTCATTGTGCGTAACATAGACAAAATGTAACTAGGTCATAACTGAAGGGAGAAAAAAATACGTTAATGATGATGACTCGGACGACGACGAGCAAGAGATGCTGACGAGTGAGTCAAAGCGACTTGATGAGGGTGAAGACGAGAACGTCCAAGACAAGGGAGAGGCAGCGACCTACGGCGACTGTTCTGCGCTCTCAGCGTAATGAAAGCGTACAGCAGTCGCAGCATGTCGTGGAACCTGGATGAAAGGCCAGGGCCAGGGTAATGACGAATATCTGGGTCTTCGTTGTAAACTCCACTTCTTCCATACGCAACAAGTAGCAGCGAGCCCAAGTTTCATGGAAGCATTCTGGACATTCGAAGATGCCCAAGGTATCACGGGCGCATATGATTGAACGGTGTTTGAGGCGGTGACGACAGCCTCAGTGTGGAATATCTCGGCATTTGCCAGTGTCACGTCACGGTCAAAAGTCGCTCTGTAAGCGCCCAGAGCACTGGAAAACGGGAGCAGATGGACGGTCCAAAAACGATCGACGGTTGCCTCCTCGATGGAGAAGGGAATACGGGGGCCTCTACACGATAACGGAGCATGGCAGGCGACAGCGAGCTATCCTCTCGTATCCGCCTGTGTCGCCTTCTTGCGGCTTCTCCCTAGACGAACCACCCCCAAACCGACCAGTCCAAAACACATTTTCGTCCTCTTCGTCCTCGTTGTGACCAGGGATTACATCAAGCGTGCGGTGCTTTTTGTAATCTGGACTTTCGACTTCTCGTCGGTTTTGCTTTCAGTCTTGCTGTTGCGAAACATTTGAATTCACTTGATACGACCAGGGTAACCACGACCAGAGTCATGGTCTAGCTCTGAGGTGCTGCCATTGCCATCGTAATCACATTGAGACGCAGATCTGAACGCGCGCGGCGTTTGTGGAAGGTTCGTGGAGGGTCAGAAGAGATGGGACAGAAGCTGAGCGTTGCAGTGGATGCGAGAGGTTGTCTAAGCGGTACGGCGACGGATTGCACCAGTGGAGAATTTGATTCATCAACATGGTCTGGTAAGAAAAGAAGGAGAACAGGAAATGATATGAAGAGAATGTTGTGGAGGAGGGCAAGATAGCGGTGGTTGCGACGAGCCGTTGCGATGCCTCGCAGGTGCTACCCGAAAGGAGAGATCCCGCGCTCCGGACTGCGAGGATTGGAATGGTGCAGTTCTTGCTGTGGACCTCGTTCATTCTATCAGAAAAGTGCCAGTGCACAGCAACTGTGAAACTGGCCGCATTCGATATAAACCTACTGCCAGTCGTCACTCAGAACTTCCCCTCTCTTCACTTCCCACTGATGAATCAAGACAACCAATCTTCTAACCCGCCCTTTCTCCCTCAAGGACAAAAGATGTTGCGTGACTCAGAATCGCATTCATCGACTACCAACGAATGCGAACATTTATTTGTAACACGTGCGTAGCAATCTCGCCCTGGCATACTGGAGACATCGCAAACACACGTGTTCAGTCATACGTGCCACAAATGTTGCATCCGGCCTCCGTCGCATGCCAGCAGGCTTTCATGTCATTGTGGAAGTCGAGGGAAGGACCATGCAAACATCCAACAAACCCGTGTCGATAGCGAAGGACGCCGTAGAATGGGAGGAAGAAATCCTCTTGTGCGTAATCCCTTGCCGAATCTTTGTTCCTTTCATTCAATAGCTGCCAAAAGGCCATCAGATCGATCATCTTCTATTTCATTCAGTGTCTACGCATCGTTCCAGCTGGGACCGAGGCTAGGAAACGGAGAATTTCTCCGTCGATTCAAAAGTACTGTAGGAAAAGTGATCCAGAATGAACACCTCCAGTGTGAGCAACTCCTTTGTCTGCCACACACTCTTTGACATCCCCTCGTAGTCTCCGACTTCACAGCGCAGAAGGATGATATATTACCGTCCTGTTCGTCCCTTCGCATCATCACGGAGAAACGCATGTGTGTTACGAGTGAATCATGTCCCAAACTCGACGTAAGCAGATTGTTCATAACGCTGTAGTTGTTTTCTGAACTGACGACAACAGCTACCGGAGTCACGCGAAATGAACGCGCTGGAACAGCTCACTGACGAGGGACATCGTGCTCTCCTGCGTTACCGCCAGCAGCAGGACCAAAGGGATCTAGACGCAGCCGTCCAGAATTTCCAGCGTGTTCAGGAGATTTGCCCGATAGATGACGTTAATCGCTCAGCCGTTCTGTTCAACTTGGCCAATGCAAAGTTCATCGACTGCCAGGCCCATAATCGGTACCTTGACCTAGATGTGCCAATTGGATTGTATCGGGATGTTCTGCGACTTCGGAGCATAAATCATCCAGATCATTGCACAACGGTACTGGAACTTGGTCTTGCGTTACTTGCACGCTGCCAGAGGCGAGGGATGGAGTTCGATAGAGAAGAAGCAAAGGATTTACTAGCAGGAGTGATAGAGGTCTCGGCGGCAGGAAGTTATGCACACCGAGCAGGGCTGTTCGCATTGCAAATGGCCAAGACTTCAGCATTGGAGGCAGGAAACGGTGGATCGTCACCGGCGGAGAAAGAAAATGGCGACGAATTCATACAGAGGGCGCAGGACTGGCTACAGAACATGTCATACTGGAATCCTGACCGACCTATACTCATGTTTCACGTTGGGGTGCTGTTATCTGAGCGGTTCGCACGCAATGGCGTGCTCGCTGATATACACGAGGCAATTTCGATGCTCGAGTCTGGCATGGATCTTTGGCGAGGCTATAGTCGTCCTGACCATCCCAACATCGACATGCCATCCCTGCTGAGCAGCCTCGGGATCTCATTGTGTCGTCGCTTTGAGCGTCTCGGCGACCTCGGGGATCTAAACAGGTCGATTTCGACGTTTGAGGAGGCTGTCGGTCTGTCACCCGACGGCCATCCAGACAAGCCAAGTCGATTGAATAACCTCGGCACCTCATTATCTCGTCGCTTTGGGTGTCTGGCGGACCTCGCGGATCTAAACAGGTCGATCTCGATGCGAGAGGAGTCTGTCTTTCTGTCACCTGACAGCCATCCAGACAAGCCAGCTTTCTTGAACAACCTCGGGAACTCATTATGTCGTCGCTTTGAGCGTCTCGGGGACCTCGCGGATCTAAACAGGTCGATCTCGATGATTGAGGAGGCTGTCGGTCTGTCACATGACGGCCATCCAGACAAGCCAAGTTGGTTGAACAACCTCGGGAACTTGTTATGTTGTCGCTTTGAGCGTCTCCGAGTCGAGAACCTCGCAGATCTAAACAGGTCAATCTCGATGGCAGAGCCTGAGGACGCTGTCTGTCTGCCACTCGACGGCCATGCAGACAAGCCGGCTTGCCTGAACAGTCTTGGGAACTCATCATGGAGTCGCTTGGAGCGTCTTTGGGACCTCGCGGATCTAAACAGGTTGATCTGGATAAAAGAGGAGGCAGTCCGTCTGACACACGACGGTCATCCAGACAAGCCACGTTGGTTGAACAACCTCGGGAACTCATTGTTGAGTCGCTTTGAGCGCCTCGGGGACCTTCCGGATCTCAACAGGTCGATCTGGATGAAAGAGGAAGCTGTCCGTTTGACGCCCGACGGCCATGCAGACAAGCCGGCTTGCTTGAACAACCTTGGGATCTCGTTATTTCGTCGCTTTGAGCGTCTTGGGGACCTCGCGGATCTAAACAGCTCGATCTCGATGAAAGAGGAGGCCGTTTGTCTGACACCCGACGTCCATCCAGGCAAGCCGACTTTCTTGAGCAACCTAGGGAACTCATTATTTCGTCTCTTTGAGCGTCTCGGGGACCTTCAGGATCTAAACAGGGCGATCTGGATGAAAGAGGAGGCTGTCCGTTTGGGGCCCGACGGCAATCCAGACAAGCCGGCTTGCTTGAATAACCTTGGGAACTCATTATTGAGTCGCTTTGAACGTCTCGGGGACCTCGCGGATCTAAACAGGTCGATCTCGATGTTTGAGGAGGCTGTCTGTCTGTCACCTAGTAACGGCCATCTAGACAAGCCGACTTGCTTGAACAGCCTTGGGAACTCATTATTTCGTCGCTTTGAGCGTCTCGGGGAACTCGCGGATCTCAGCAGGTCGATCTCGATGACAGAGGAGGCCGTCTGTCTGACACCCGACGGCCATGCAGACAAGCCGGCTTACTTGGATAACCTTGGGAACTCATTATCGAGTCGCTTTGAACGTCTCGGGGACCTCGCGGATCTTAACAGGTCGATCTCGATGTTTGAGGAGGCTGTTTCTCATACACCTGACGGCCATCTAAACAAGCCACGTCGGCTGAAGAACCTCCAGCACTCATTGTTGAGTCGCTTTGAGCGTCTCGGGGACCTCGCGGATCTTAACAAGTTGATCTCCATGCTTCCCCACGGCCATCCAGACAAGCCAGGTCTGTTGAACGATCTCGGGACCTCATTGTTGAGTCGCTTTGAGCGTCTCGGGGACCTCGCGGATCTAAACAGCTCGATCTCGACGAAAGAGGAGGCTGTCTGTCTGACGGCCGACGGCCATCCAGACAAGCCGGCTTACTTGAACCACCTTGGGAACTCATTATCCAGTCGCTTTGAGCGTCTCGGGAACCTGGCGGATCTAAACAGGTCGATCTCCATATTCCAGGAGGCTGTTCGCTTGTCACCCAACGGTCATCCAGGCAAGCCAAGTTCGTTGAACAACCTCGGGACCTCATTATTGAGCCGCTTTGATCGTCTCGGGGACCTCGCGGATCTAAACAGGTCGATCCCGCTGAAAGAGGAGGCTCTCTGTCTGACACCCGACGGCCATCCAGACAAGCCAATTTGGTTGAACAGCCTCGGGAACTCATTATTTCGTCGCTTTGATCGTCTCGGGGACCTCATGGATCTAAACAGGTTGATCCCGATGTTAGAGGAGGCTGTCTCTCAGACACCCGAAGGCCATCCAGACAAGTCACATCGGTTGAACAACCTCGGGAACTCATTCATTCGTCGCTTTGAGCGTCTCGGGGACTTCGCGGATCTACACAGGTCGATCTCGATGCAAGAGGAGGCTGTCTATCTGACACCCGACGGCCATGCACACAAGCCAAATTGGTTGAATAACCTCGGGAACTCATTATTGCGTCGCTTTGAGCGTCTCGCGGACCTCGCGTATCTAAACAGGTCCATTTCCATGAAGGAGGAAGCGATAAACTCCACTCCCGATAGCCATCCAAACCAACCAACCTTATTGTTTGGCCTTGGACAGGCATTCTATATCCGTTTTGTTCACTCTCATGATTCTTCTGATCTCTCTGCTACCGCTTTCAATTTTTCAATTGCCACTCGTGGTTCCATCGGTCCTGCTTCCCCCCGCTTTCTTGCCTCTTGTGCCTGGATTTCCTGTACGCAGCTTCAAGGAAATACCACTGCTCTCCTTGATGCATGTACTTCTACTCTCGACCTTCTCCCACAGTTAGCATGGCTCGGACTCCCAGTCACCGAGCGTCATCGTCTACTTGTGAAAGCAGCACTAGTTACACGTCACTCTGTTGCTGCCGTTCTTGAAGCTGGTCATCCTGAACTGGCTGTCGAGTGGCTCGAGCAAGGTCGTTCCATTGTCTGGACTCAGTTCCTGCAGCTTCGCACTCCAGTTGATGACCTGGCTCACGACCATCCTGCCCTTGCTTGTCAGTTCCGGCAAATCTCGCAGGAACTAGCACATGCTAGTATTCGGGACAATACTTCATTCTGCCAGCCAGCACATATTTCAATCACTGACGATCGATTGCTCGAGAAGGACATCCAAAGGCATCATGATCTGGCACTTAGACGGGAGAATCTCCTCCTTCAGATCCGGTCCTTGCCAGGTTTCGACCGATTCTTGCTTTCGAAGACGATCAAGCAACTTTCTGCCGTGGAAATTTCCGGACCTGTCGTTTATCTTACAGCCAGCAAAGACAGATGTGATGCATTGATCGTTATGGCGGAGTTGGACAGTGTTATCCATGTACCCCTCCCTGGAATTTCCTATGCTTATATGGAAGTCCTGCGAATAATGCTTCACAAGCTGCTCGAACGACGTTGTCTTGTTTTCTCCCGCGATGCTCTCCACGAACTCATCCTCTGTGAGGATTCAAACCTCTCAAAAACGATTCTCGATTTGTTGCTGGATGGATCTTTCGGTGATGGTAGTGACCGGGGAGCGAAACTGGCAAATTCAGAACGATCCGAAGAATACACTCCGAGCGATTTGTACCAGTTCATTCTGAAACTCCTTTGGAATCAGGCTATAAACCCCGTTCTTCAGGCACTCGGCTTTTCGGTAAGTCGTTCATATAGGTCCAAATATCGATCCATTCTGACTCCAGCTTAGAGTCCGCCATCTGGCACTGATAAAATGACCCGTATTTTCTGGTGTCCGACTGGTCCCTTTTCCTTTTTACCCATACACGCTGCCGGCCTTTATCACACAGCCAATCCCGGCACCAAACTCTCTGATTTTGTTATATCCTCCTATTTGCCGACTTTGACTTTGCTCGCATCGTCATCTCAGAATAGCTTGCATGACCCTTGTTCCAAACTTCGCCTGCTTGCTGTCCCTCAGCCACCGACAGACGGACTCAATTCACTGTCCTCGGTAAAGCACGAGATCGATTCCATCAGCGAATTATGCAAGAAATCCCCTTTGGTAACCCTCCAGAACTCTGACGGCACTGTCGAGGACGTCACAGAGAAGTTGAAGAATACCGACTGGGTCCATTTTGCATGTCATGGAATACAGGATCCCAAGACACCGCTCGACAGCGGGCTATGCCTCGCCAACCATCATCGCTTGAAGCTCTCGGACATTATGCAGTTATCGCGGCCGCAAGGTGGACTTGCGTTCCTTTCTGCCTGTCAGACTGCGCAAGGAGATGAGTTGTTATCGGAAGAATCGGTTCATCTTGCAGCTGGGATGCTTCTTGCCGGGTATAGTAGTGTGATCGGGACGATGTGGTCGATAATGGACAATGACGCACCTAAGGTAGCGAGGGACGTATACGAGCACCTCTTTCGAGATGCCAGCCGGGCTCCCGACAGCAGGGAGGCGGCAGTAGCATTGCACTGCGCCGTCCAGAAACTTCGCGACTCTGGTGCTCCGTTTACTTCTTGGGTTCCTTTCATTCACTTTGGGAGATGACCCTTGGTCGAACACGACTGTTTTAGCAGGACTTTTTTCCACCTATGCTACTCTTTAATTGTACAAACTAGTCTAGCGAACGAGCATGTTTATTTATTACTGTAAGTGTACCTCACAGTATCACCTAGTTTGAACCTGGTGGTTGATTACTCATTTCCAACCAAGTTTGTCCGTGCTCATGTCATCGCATACCCGCACTGTCCTTGGAATCCGAGTCCGTCGTCGAAAGTACCTTTGTTGGATACCAGATCGAGCCCGGCTTGCATTTCCTTGTCGTGGAGATGACCGGTGGTGGTGTCAATCAGTGCTCGGGGTATGTCTTGAATGGGGTTTGCTCGACGACCTAGCGATTCAGTGGAGTCGTGTCGAGATAACAATTCCGCATTGCTGTCGACAAAAATCAGTTTACAAGGTATGCGCAACTTGAATGAGAACGACTCACCTCACCCCGAACTTGTGGGTCAAAGTGATTTTTCCATCCTCGACAGCATTTCTTCGAATGCTTGAAAAGCCTCCTTGTGACGGCCGAGGCTATGAAATAGCGCATGTTTCTATTTGTACCCTTTGTCGTTTGATGAGTCGAGTTCAATGATCTGTTCGCACAGTCAGGTACCGTCAACTAGATGTGTCGTGGAGATCAATTTATACCTGGCTGACATTTACGGGTTCGTCCTTAAACACGCCTACTCGCGCCTCACAGCATTTGACTATGATATCGCTGATATTTGTCGCCCATCCCGTCACCACACCTTCTGGCTGCGAGGGAGTAAGCGACAAGACAGTGGAGTAGGCTGAAAGAGCCTCGTCATGTTTCTTGGAGGTTGACGCCTGATCTCCGATCTCCTGAAGCCTTGATGTGCATCGGTGGGTAAAGGCTGATGGTAGGGACTGAATATACTATTCTAGGACAACATGCACAAGCTCACCTTTCAGTCAATGGATGACTAGTTCATTGTGCCACAGATCCTTGGTCATGACGTTCGCAATATGCTGTGCAGCATCATATATGCGACCGTCGGCGTAGAATGTTTCACATTCATACTTCTTGTCATATCCACGGAGGGCACTTTCGCGTGTGGAGAATCGGCTACCGAATTCCTGGAAAGATAGCTCGAGCTGATTTATTTTTTGCGCAATGAATACTGGAGACGAGTCAGAAAACCGTTAGTCAGTGGCTCAAACCGCACCTGAGCTCTGTTCGGGTAGCTCAATGTCAGCGCGTAGTGCCCTGATAGTCTGGGTTAATCGATCGAGTGAGCCTTGAGATGCTACAAGCACGCTGCGGAGTTCCTTGCCCGATTCAGTCGAACGATGCGTAGAGACTGAATGAAATAGAAGATGATCGATCTGATGGCCTTTGGTGGCTATTGAATGAAAGGAGCAGAAATTCGGCAAGTGGTGACGCACAAGAGGATTTTTTCATCCCATTCTACGGCGTCCTGCGTTGTCGACGGATTGTTAGATGTTTGCATGGTCCTTCTATCGACTTCCACAATGACATGAAAGCCAGCTGGAATGCGACGGAGGCCGCATGCAACGTTCGTTGCACGTATGACTGGACAGGTGTGTTTGCGATGTCTCGCAGTATGTCAGCGCGAGATTGCTACGCACGTGTTACAAAGAGATGTTCGCATTCCTTGGTTGGTGATGAATGCGATTTCGAGTCGCGCAATGTCTTTTGTCCCTGAAGCGGTGGTTGGAGGAGAAAGGGTGGGCTAGAAGATTGGTTGTCTTGATTCATGAGTGGGAAGTGAACGTTTGAACAATGGGCAACTTCTGAGATCTGAGTGACGACTGGCAGTAGGTTTATATCGGTTGCAGTGCACATTTTTGATAGAATGAACGTGAGGCACGAGTGAAGCCAAATTCGGACAAGCAACACAGGCAATTCCGCTTCCTCTCTCGCATCTATGTACCACGTTGCTCATCCGCCTTGCAAGTGCTCGTGCGAGCCCGTTTCAGCGCACCCACCCACTGCGCTCTGCCTCCATTTCCCATTCCGGAGCGCGGGATCCCGACTTTCGGGTACAACCATCGCAGCTCATTGTGCTCGTCGCAACCACCGGAGAGGACAAGATACCGGACGGTATCTTGTCCTCTCCCACAACGTTCTCTTCATCTCATTTTCTGTTCCTTCTTTTCTTACCAGATCATGCTGATCAATCAGATTCTCAACTCGTCCAATCCGCCGTACCGCCTAGACGCAAGGGTTGTCCACTTCTATACAGAAGCCATACCTTGGTCTGGAGATATTCAATCACAAGAAATCACATGAATGGTTGTTGGCGATGACGATCTGGAATGCGGTAGCGTTTGTAATCGATGATATGATGTATGTTTCCTTCCATCGTTCCTCTTTCCATGAGCTCAGATATCGGCATAGCGAAAGTTATCCAAAGGAAGACGCACTGGTTCTGGCACATTCGTGGGTGGACTCACTTCAAGATGATGCAAAACCCATAGTAGAGCATCCTCTCTTGGCATTGATACAGAAGTCGGTCGACCTTTTCGTTTCGTATCTCGTTTCGCCGAACTTACCATCTCGAATGTAGGGATATCGTGCCCAGAGTGAGAACAGCTTTGGGCTTTCATTGGCCCCGATTCGTCGCTGACAACGAGAAATGGTTGTTTGCTATGGTGCAAGAAGGGCGAGAGCGAGAAGCACAATTGAACAATACTGATGTTTAATCGTACTTTAACGTACGGCGAGCTGGGGTCGGTGCTTTTGTAGCCTTCACTCTGCTCCAGTCTAGCTGCTCCTTGAATATCCCCGACGACGTCTTGGCTCATCCAGCTTTACAAGAAATGGAACACGCTGCAATGGATATAATGATCATTACAAACGTGAGGGGCAACAGTCTACCAAATTTTCATGATTTTAACTTTATGTTCTTTAGGATGTCTGTTCTTATGGCAAGGAACACAAGTTCGACAAGGCATTCACCAACATCTTGACAGTCATTCGCAATGATAAAGAGACTTGCCATCTTGATTTGCAGGGGGCACTTGATCATTCAGGGAAGCTGGTCGAAGGCCTCCTAGAGCGTTTTCACGCATGTGCGCGCGATTTGCCGTCCTTCGACCCGGAAATCGATGCATACCTCGCCTTCTACACTGAAACTCTGGTCGAAACGGCCCATAGCGAACGTGAGGTGGCATTTTGCCAGTCGTCGCTATAATGTGTTCGAGAACGAAGAGGACAGAGAGAATAACATCGTAAGGTGGGCGTCGTAACAGGCCTGAGGAATTTCAACTTTTTATCTTGGCTTGTTTTATTTCCAATGTCTTGTTTTCATTCTTGTGTAGTCTGAATTGTCTGTATACTCGTCATGCCTATGCTTCGGTTTCTTCTAATCATCCAATTATTATTGTAGATACATAGTGGGACCGAGTATCTGCCCCCGTTTTGCAATGAGAAAAGTCGTTCGTCGATATTACAGTAATGCACACTCGATCGAGAAGATGAGATACCACGTCATTCGTGTTCGTCGGCATGCTCAAGAGGTCCGTCTTCTGGCAGTCAGTGCAATATGTTCAACCTTCGATTGGGTCAGTCGCATTTAGAGAAGCTTTGAATGCATGATATCGGTCCATTCATTATTACGAGGCGGAAACAATGAAGCAACGCTTGACAAGATTAAGCAAATACTTAAGTGAACCTCAACGTACCGGAAACTTCAAGCCTTGACGACGCTGTAAAATTGTTCCGTATATAAACATGCTCGTTCGGTAGACTAGTTTGTACAAGTAAAGAGTAGCATAGAAGGAAAAAAAAGTCATACTGAAACAGTCAATTTCGACCAAGCATCATCTACCAAAATGAATGAAAGGAACCCATGAACTAAAGGGAGCGCCAGAGTCACGAAGCTTCTGAACGGCGAAGTGCAATGCTGCTGCCGCCTCCGTGCTGTCGGGAGCCCGGCTAGCATCTCGAAAGAGGTGCTCGTACACGTCCTTCGCCACATTTGATGCGTCCTTGTCCATTATCGACCACATCGTCCCGATCACACTACTATACCCGGCAAGAAGCATCCCAGCTGCAAGATGAACGGATTCGTCCGACAACGACTCATCTCCTTGCGCAGTCTGACAGGCAGACAGGAATGCAAGTCCACCTTGCGGCCGCGATAACTGCATGATGTCCGAGAGCTTCAAGCGATGGTGGTTGGCGAGACATAGCCCGCTGTCGAGCGGTGTCTGAGGATCCTGTATTCCGTGACATGCAAAATGGACCCAGTCGGTATTCTTCAACTGCTCCGTGACGTCCTCGACAGTGCCATCAGAGTTCTGGAGTGTTACCAAAGGGGATTTCTTGCATAATTCGCTGATGGAATCGATCTCGTGCTTCACCGAGAACAGTGAATTTTGTCCATCTGTCGGTGGCTGAGGGACGGCAAGTAGGCGAAGTGTGGAAGAAGGGTCATGCAAGCTATTCTGAGGTGACGATGCGAGCAAAGTCAAAGTCGGCAAATAGGAGGATATGGCGAAATCAGAAAGTTTGGTGCCCGGCTCGGCTGTGTGATAAAGGCCGGCAGCGTGTATGGGTAAAAAGGAAAAGGGACCAGTTGGACACCAGAAGATACGGGTCATTTTATCAGTGCCAGATGGCGGACTCTAATCTGGAGTTAGAATGGATCGACATTGAGACTTATATAAATGACTTACCGAAAAGCCGAGTGCCTGAAGAACGGGGTTTACAGCCTTATTCCAAAGGAATGTCAGAATTCCCTCGTACAACTCGTTCGGAGTATATTCTGTGGATCGCTGTGAATTTGCCATTTTCGCTCCCCGGTCACTAACATCACCAAAAGATCCATCCAGCAACAAATCGAGTATCTTTTTCGAGAGGTCGGTATCCTCACAGGGGATGAGAGCATGGAGAGCATCGCGGGAGAAAACAAGACGATGCCGCTCAAGCAGCTCGTGAAGCATTCTTCGAGAGGCTTCCATATAAACATAGCGAATTTCAGGGAGGGGTACATGGATGACACTCTGCAACTCCGCCAGAATGATCAGTGCATCACATCTGTCTTTGCTGGCTGTGAGGTAAACGACTGGTCCGGAGATTTCCAAGGCAGAGACTCGGAGTTGCTTGATCGTCTTCGAAAGCAAGAATCGGTCGAAACCTGGCAAGGACCGGATCTGAAGGAGGAGATTCTCCCGTCTAAGTGCAAGATCATGATGTCTTTGGATGTCCTTCTCGAGTAATCGAGTGTCGGCGACCGAGATATGTGCCGGCTGGCAGAATGCGGCATTGTCCCGAATACTAGCACGTGCTAGTTCCTGCGAGATTTTCCGGAACTGACGAGCAAGAGCAGGATGGTCGAGAGCCAAGTCATCAACTGGAGTACGAAGCTGCAGGAACTGAGTCCAGACAATGGAACGACCTTGCTCGAGCCACTCGACAGCCAGTTGAGGATCACCAACTTCAAGAGCGGCGGCAACTGAGTGATGTGTGACATGTGCTGCTTCCACGAGTAGACGATGACGCTCGGTGACTGGGAGTCCGAGCCATGCTAACTGTGGGAGAAGGTCGAGAGTAGAAGTACATGCATCAAGGAGAGCAGTGGTATTTCCTTGAAGTTGCGCACAGTAAATCAAGGCACAAGAGGCACGAAAGCGGATGGAGGCAGGACCGATGGAACCACGAGTGGCAATTGAAAAATTGAAAGCGGCAGCAGAGAGATCAGAAGAATCATGAGAGTGCGTAAAACGGATATGGAATGCCTGTCCAAGGCCAAACAAAAAGCTTGGTTTGTTCGGATGTCCATCGGGAGTGGTATTTATTACTTCCTCCTTAATGGAAATGGACCTGTTTAGATCCACGAGGTCCGCGAGACGCTCAAAGCGACGCAATAATAAGTTCGCGAGGTTGTTCAACCAATTTGGCTTGTCTGCATGGCCGTCGGGTGTCAGATAGACAGCCTCCTCTTGCATCGAGATCGACCTATGGAGATCCGCGAGGTCCCCGAGACGCTCAAAGCGACGAATGAACGAATTCCCGAGGTTGTTCAACCGATGTGACTTCTCTTGATGGCCTTCGGGTGTCTGAGAGACAGCCTCCTCAAACATCGGGATCAACCTGTTTAGATCCATAAGGTCCCCGAGACGATCAAAGCGACGAAATAATGAGTTCCCGAGGCTGTTCAACCGAATTGGCTTGTCTGGATGGCCGTCAGGTGTCAGGCAGAGAGCCTCCTCTTTCATCGAGATCGACCTGTTTAGATCCGCGAGGTCCCCGAGACGTTGAAAGCGACTCAATAATGAGACCCCGAGGTTGCTCAACCAAATTGGCTTGCCTGGATGACCGTTGGGTGACAAGCAAACAGCCTCCTGAACCATCGAGATCGACCTGTTTAGATCGGCCAGGTCCCCGAGACGCTCAAAGAGACTCGATAATGAGCTTCCAAGGCTGTTCAACAGACCTGGCTTGTCTGGATGGCCGTCGGGCGTCAGACAGACAGCCTCCTCTGTCACTGAGATCGATCTGTTTAGATCTCCGAGATCCCCGAGACGTGCAAAGCGACTCAATAATGAGATCCCGAGATTGTTCAATCGACCTGGCTTGTCTGGATGACCGTCGGGTATCAGACAGACAGCCTCCTCCAACATCGAGATCGACCTGTTTAGACCCGCGAGGTCCCCGAAACGCTCAAAGCGACGATATAATGACTTCCCGAAATTGTTCAAGAAAATTGGTTTGCCTGGATGGCCGTGGGGTATCTGAGAGACAGCCTCCTCTAACATCGAGATCGACCTGTTTAGATCCATGAGGTCCCCGAGACGCTCAAAGCGACGAAGTATTGACTTCCCGAGGCTGTTCAACTGAATTGGCTTGTCTGGATGGCCGTCGGGTGTCAGGCAGAGAGCCTCCTCTTTCATCGAGATCGACCTGTTGAGATCCGCAAGGTCCCCGAGACAATCAAAGCGACGAACTAATAAGATCCCGAGGTTGTTCAACCAATTTGGCTTGTTTGGATGGCCGTCGGGTGACAGACAAACAGCTTTCTCAAACATCGAGATCGACCTGTTTAGATCCGCAAGGTCCTCGAGACGCTCAAAGCGACGAGATAATGAGATCCCCAGGCTGCTCAGCAGGGATGGCATGTCCATGTTAGGATGGTCAGGACGACTATTGCCTAGCCAAAGATCCACGGCAGATTCGAGCATCAAAATTGCCTCGTTTATATCAGCAAGCACCCCATTGCG
>JBBPNU010000427.1:0-17456 GCA_038091055.1 Leccinum angustisporum
ACCGAATTCAAGCCTGGGCTAGGGGGTGCCTGTGCAGAAGTAGACCCCAACTCAGATGTCGGACCCGGTGTCGGCGTCCACCGTGGCCACTGTTTCGCCTCTTCCGAGTCTTCGGGCACCTCTACATCAGCAAAACGACCTTTTTGCTTAGCCGAGCCTCCAATACTTACAGCATGCGACATTATGTCACAGACAGTGACATGCTAGTCCAGGCTGTCCACATTTTCGTAATCGGTGCCTTTTCCAACCGAGTAACATAATAATTAACCGAACATGTCAGCCCTTGTCACAGGCTGGGGCTAGACTGTCCTACAATGTGAGTGTGCAACTGCACTAGATGCGAGCAGTCACGGTGATAGTAAGTTTGACAACTTACAATGCATACGGTTCGTCGAAGGGGTTATCGAGTGCGTCGTCCGAGTCGAGCATGTTAGTACATATATACTCGTTATATACATTTTGTTGTAACTACTTAGTAAGTCAATATGGCGGTAATGAGACAATGTACTATTACTACCGTAGGCCCGAATCCGCAGCCTTCAATTTGATGGCTAACTGAGGTCGACGTCAATCGGAAGGTGCCGCGGTACTGTGTTTTGTAGTGGTAGCATTCAGCGCTCATTGGCAGCGAGTGTAACAATGGTGAATGGATCACTTACCCGAACATGGACTGTGGGCGGAGATACCAGCTTGCCTCGTGTAGTCCTCCTGCATGCCGCATTCGAACGCGGCAGTGTAACCGCTTTTCCGAATTATCAAACGGACGTGACCAACCAACTGGTCCGCGGCGCGAAGGTCGTGTTGGGCTCTTTCCAAGACGACTCGATTGTATTGCAGGGCGAGGGTGTTACGATGGATGACCTGGTGGGCAAGCACTTTGCGGGCGAGGAGGAGTTTTCGGTCCGCTCGAGCTGACTCGAGAAGCAGATAAGCCTCTCTAGCACTCCGTGGGCGCGGGACGGAGTGGAGATTAATGGAGTGGGATTGCTATGTCGGAATGAGTTCAGGACGACTCGGTACACCTATTGTTCGGTAGTAAATACCTCTTCTGACGACTGATCAGACTCCTCGGAAGGAAATCGGGTATTCGCTTCCTCGTCCTCGTCCTCACCAGCAAGATCTTCGTCAGCACTGCTCATGTCACCGCCCTGTTCACTGGGCTCAAGTTGATCGAATCCGCAAAGGGCCGGTGGAGGGGATATCATATGAGGGGAGTCGAGAATCAAGAATGGAGATAGGTGAAAGCTTGAGTCAGACTGGGGTCGGCGGGAGGAAGGCTTTGATTTTCCGAAACGAGTCGAATGTCGGCGAGCGCTAGGTTCTGGCCGTCGAGGATAGTAGACCTCTGGGGGCTGCTGGGACATTGTAGCCTTGGAGCACGTGTAACGTGGTACGTGGAAAAGGGCAGTCGCTGAGTTCTGATTACATACATTACCCGGTCCCTTTTCCCCTCTTCCTTCTCCGAATTCCAGCACTGAGCACACCGTGGCCCAGTGGGGGACCTGTGATCGTCGTGAATGCTAACCAGCACTCGGATGTACTCGTTGTCTTTTCTGACACACTGTCACAGATCCGGTTACACTCCCACGCTGACTGCCCATCCGTGCGAGACGGAATCAGCCGCATCGGCGACGACTGCGATACACGAAGAGAAGTGTTTCCTTGCTGTTGGTCGGGCAAAAGCGAGCTTTTCTCCGTCGGCAACGAACTGGCCATCATTTCGGAGCGCATTCAGGGTCTCGCAACGTTCATCCGCCTTGATGGTCCCGAATCGAGAGTGAGTGGGTTCACTTTGCCTGCCACGGTATCCTACACAAGAAGCAACCATTTGACTCCGCATTTGGTCTCTACGACTGCCGGTTTACCATGGTCCTGGTCCGTGGAACGGATCATGGGATGCGAGTTAGAGAACGCGGGATTTACCTACCTGTCTGCTTGTCATACGACGGTCGGAGACGAGGAGAGTCCAGACAATGGCGTCGGCGATGCAGTTTGCAGGGTTCCGGTCAGTGATTGGGATGTGGGCGGTAGACGACGCAGATACGAACAAGATCACGACCAGAGAATATGTTGGATGGATGTGGTCGGCTGGATCACACACGCGCTGCAGAGGACGATGGATTCGTTGCCTGGTATTGTCCCGCTCGATCAGCGCATTCTGTATGTACATATCGGTGCCTAGTCCATGTCTGGTTTGTATCCTCGTGGATTTTTTGTGTGTTTTCACATACATTTTCTATTTGCGATTAGTATCGAACGTGTGAGCCTAATGTCTGGTGATTGGAACCTGGGACCTGAGCGATCTCGCCATTAGAGTCGGCGGATCGTCTCGACTCGATTTTGTTGTGCCGTCGTGGACAGGTTTTGCAAGGTATGGATTGCCAGATGAAGAGTTAACTCGACCCTATTTACCCCAGATTTATGTGTCACCTGCGGCATCGGCGGTCAAGTGTGCCACTGTGAGCGTCACGAGCGACGGTGATGTGCGAGGACGAAGGCGGGAGAGGGCGAGGGCAAGGGCAAGCGGGTCAGTGAGCAAGCGAAGTCGTGCGTGCGTTCACACGTGCGCATGGACACACAGGAGGGGTAATGAAGGGAAGGCGAGGACGAGGGCAAACGAGGGAGGTAACGGCGTACGGCGACAGTCGTATACTCTCGTTGTGCCGAGAGCATATGGCAGTCGTCGCACACCGTCTTGGATGCGCCGAGGGAAGTGACGCAGACGACTGGGGCAAGGGCCGGATTCTCTGATGTCTTCTTCGAATGAATATAGTTCGGGCAATGTCACTGGATCATGTCCGGAGACGCGACACCTTCGATGCGTTGCGACGGATGCAGGACGAGGGAGAGGTGATGGTGTCTATCGAGAACGTGATGAGTTCCACGAGCGAGACGATGGATTTGTGGGGCGTCGTCCTACTCGTTGTCGAGGTTAGAAGACAAAAACAATCAGCATAGGAACGCATGATCTCAGCGTACGTTCACGAATCTTGTACCGCCGACAGAGCTTGACTCGGATGTTCGAAGTGATGAGCGCAGGAAACGTATACCGAACCCGTTCGCCTCCAGCCTCAAAGTGCCAACGTGCGGTTTGCCGCAGCTGACAAGTGCGGTGCGCCAGTCAGTTCTCGACTCCCTCGACCCAAGAGATCTGGGAACCTACCTCAAACTGCACACTCAACGACTGCGCTCCCCACCCCCGTCGTATCCTCCTCTCCACCGCCATCTCCTTCACGCCCTTCCCCACCGACGGCAGAAGCATCCGTCTGATCCTTGATCAACACGTGACACAGATCCAAAACTCCATCCATGTCCCCGGGGGTCTCGTTCACGGTCTCGTTCGTGAGTACGCTCGAGACGACGCTGTGTGCGATCGAGCGGCGTGTTGAAAACAGCTGTTGCGTCAGGAACAGGACGTAGCGCGGGATGGCAAGCAACGTGAGCACGGATCGGTACGAGTTGATCCGGGCGAGGAGCAGCGCTGCGAGGTTCGCAGCTGTTTGTGGAGTGTAGATCCGAGCTGCGTCAGATGGGCGTCAGGAGTGGACACATATATAGAAATAAAAATTACCTTTCTGGATACCCTTTGATTTTGGTGTGCGCAAAAACCAAAATCTGATCCACATATTCATATTTGAGTCTGTCTGGGTAACAACTGAGATTCGTGAGCGAGACTAGAAGCGCCGTGATGTCTCGTATCGACAAATCTAGTCGAGCCTGCGACCGTATCGTCAGAACGTCACTAATTCGTGTATATCTCACCGTACGCACCTTGATGAGTTCGACGACTTGTCTCCAACTTAAAAGGCCTCAAAAAGCTGGACATCCTCTGATATGCCGCGGAACTTTCTCACAGGCTCGTCATTCTTTTCCTTTTCCTTGCTTTTTCCGTCTTCCGGCGAGACATCATTCACACCAATGTTCTTCCCGCGTTATCCTAAGCATCTACGCCCTCGACGTTTTCGGCGTCCGGCTGATTGTAAGCATGATTAGCCCTGTCTCTTACCAGCCAGACCTTTTCTGCTAGTCATTTCGCGGAACCTTCTTCCTGTTTCTTGGTCTCCACCCGCTCTTCGCTCTCCGCCTCGCGGGCTGCGTAGGCCGCTAGTCTGTCGATGAGCGCGATAACGATCAATTTGTTGACTGTCGGGTGTAGCTAAGCGGTTGCGGATAAAAATGGTCCGAACGAACGGTGGGTGGAACTCCTACAGAGTCGTTAATCAATTTGAGGAGAGCATATACGTGAACACTAACCTGGATGACGACTTGAATCAGATACTCATGTGCGGTGACGTCCCCGCAGTTGACGAGTTACTTCGGAGTATGCTCAAGTCCTGGCAGACCCCCAGATCCAGGCCGTCGAACTGGGAGAGTCGGGCGAGGTTGGTGCCGACGAGATGCGGACTTCGCGACGTTCCATCTCGCGTTTCTCGCGGTCGTGCGAGTGACTTGGTGCTGGAGACGAACCCCTTGGAGGGACCCTTGGGGACTAGGCTGGGTCAGCAAACGGAGAACGCGACGCGATGTGAGCTCACCCGGATTCGGTCCCGACAGGTCAGGTTTGACCACTGAGATAGTGTCGTAGAAGAACCCGCGTATAGAATTCAACACGCCTCTGCTCATGTCCTTCATGATTTCCTTGACGGGTGCGTCCTGAGGGATACGGACTGTATGTTCCCACCGTACTCGACTCTGTGTGTACGTCGTACAGGTAGTTCAAGTTAGAGAGATGTCGGAGGGCGTTAAAGATGGCTGGTGGTTTTCGTCATTGTCGTCGTCGTTCGGGGGATAATAGTGACCCTCCGCGAATCCCACTTTGGACTTGAATGAGTCGGCCCGTTCGACCAATCGATGAATCATTATGTAACAGTCTGTCTTCTTCTCACGCTTCTCACTGGAACAATTACCTATTTGGCCAAATCATGTCCATCTTTTCCGTCTCTCCGCGTTTGACAGGGAGAAGATTCAACAGCATATCCTGCTGGACCAAGTACTTAAGAAGCCTTCGTAGAAGAGGTATTTCGTGACTACACCTGGTTCTGCACTTGTCCTGGTGCTTCTGCCTACTTACCCGAGGATCCGGGCAAGATCCTCGAGACATATACCCAACGACACGAAAGTCTGGAGAAAGTGGAGGGAGGTGATTGCTCAGCGATTGCGTGACAAGGTGGAGCTTCGTTTTACTGCCGCAGACTGGAATTTGCCAGGGTTTACTGATAACGAGAAGCGACTGCTTTAGACACTTTACGCTGATCGGCGGGCCACCCATAGCTGGTTCGAGTACTACATGTGTCTGATTACGACTGAATGTATGGAACCTACAGTACCCGCTTCATTCAAGTTGAAGATACGCACTGAGATATTACTGTATTACGATTAGATTTGAATAATCAAAGATTTTCACGACAGACGTAAGATGATTACTTAGACGCGATTCGAGTACAAGTACAATCCTAGCAATGCACACTCCAAACACTCCATTCCTTCCGCTATATCCCCAAGTCCATGTTCCACCAAATACTATGCATAACAGATCAATCATAGAGGCCAATGAGAAGCTCGTCTATGGATTCTTCTTTCACAAGCCCCGGACGGCAATCCTTGCAATCTGAACCCTTGGAATCTTCCAGAAGCTTCGCGAAATCATACACCTTGACTCGCGGGATCACTTCCTCCAAACGCTGGACCTCCTTCTGTGTCAAAGACAATGTTCCGTTGATCCTGAGTCGTTGAATCGGACGACCCGCAGCCCTGCGTTGCGCGAACGCATCATAGAGGATCGTGAGGTGCCCCTCGTGTACGCTCGGGTCGGGTGTCGACAGGGTCATCATCGGTATTCCCTGGGAAAGGGGGGCGAGGCGAGAGCGAGAGGAGAATAAGCATATCTATGAGTTCACGCCCGATGAGCGCGATGTAGCAACTTCGGGAGATGCCAAAAGGGTGCGGACAGGAATTCCCGGAAACGTTCTGCATGATGGACGATTTGTTCAAGGAACTCGAACGCCATCTCTGTATTGAAGGGGGACATGTGTACGCGCACCCACAAGGGTAGTCCCCTAGACCTGGCTAACAACTCTTCTGTCCATGAGGGCGACGCTACAAACTTGTAGCTCCAGAGAATTGGACAGCCCAATGCAACAGAACGCCAACACCCACCTGCACACATGTGACACATCGACCCACTCAGGAAGGCCGATGTCGTCCACGTTTCCGTAGTAGAACTCGAGAGCACAATAGAGGAATATGGACGAAAGAAGCTCTGGAGGCAGGCATAAAACGGGTGCGACTGTGACTGTATTTCGCATTGAGATCGAAGGAGGCGAGCGACGGTGATGTGCGAGAACGAGGGCGGGAGAGGGCGAGGGCGGGCGAGTCAGTGAGCAAGCGAGCGCCGCACGCGTACGTCTGTACGGAGGAGGGGTGACGTAGGGAAGGCGAGGGGCAAACGAGGGAGGTACTAACGACGTACGGCAACCCGTCGTATATCCTCGAGTTGTGGTGGGGTGTGTGGTCGGTATTAGGTAAGCGACGGCGTCGATCTGGAGATTAGTACCAGAAGAGCATACTTCTAGCTATATTGGGGCAAGCTGTTAGTAACTGCAAGGACGTCATCACACAGGAGTATCTGACGGAAGTCGTCATCCAGGTCAGTGTTCACGTATATACTGTTCCGGAATTGATTAACGACTCCTCTAGGTATTCACAGACGAGTTCCACCTCCATTCGCTCGCACCATTTCTATCCGCAACCGCTCAACTACATCCGAAAGTCAAGTCAGTCAACATCAAATTGATTATCATCGCGCTCATCGACAGACTGGCGGCCTCGCCGCCCGCAAAAAGCGGAGACAAGACTTGAATACGTAAATCAGATTTTGGCTTTTGCGCACGGCAAAATCAAAGAATATTATGAAAGGTGCGTTTTCATTGCTATCATGTGTGGGTGGTCCTGGATCGGTGTCACGTGTTGATCAAGGATCAGACGGATGCTTCTGCTGTCGGTGGTGGGCCGGTAAAGGATGTCAAGGAGATACGGAGACAGCCGTATGTGGTGCAGAAGGAGGATACGGCGGAGTCACGGTCACGGTAGGTCGCCCTTCGACTTGTTCCTCCTCGCTGCTCAAATCGCCTCAGAATGCGCCGGCTCCGGGTTCGAAGAACGTCTAAGCCTTTTCGGTGTACGATTAAAAAGACTCGATTTCGGAGAGCCCAGCACAGTCGTTGATGTATTTGGGTTTTTTTGAATTATGACAATGTAATCCAACGACTCCGACGGAGAAAACCCTCCTCCCCCTACTCGGTCGGTTGTACGCATGGATTCCCCGACTCCCACGTTATGTAAGTCACACTAAGCGGCTCGACGCCAAGTGTCAAGTTTCTTGAATTACCCAAATTATTGTCAATGCCTAGGGCCCGAAGAACTCGCGGACGGCCCAAGACGATCAGCTGTCCACGATGTGGTAAAAAGTTCTGCTCTGAGACCAACGTCCTGCAGCACATGAACCAGCCCATGGGTATGTGTTACGCGTCCAGTTGGATGGAGGAACAAAGTCTATACCAGCTCCATCATCATCCTGCGGATGAACACTCTAATTCTCAAGGTGAAGATACTACCGAAGTGCCTCGTGCGTCCGAGCCACCGTTTTTCCCCGGCGAGCCAGACGCCGACTACCAACCTCACACCCCGTCGTCACCGCTTCCGAATCCCTTCCACAATGATGTTGATAATCCAAGCCTCGACCAGGGTGACGTTCAGATGGACACAGAGTCGTTCGATGATGAAGCAGAGACCGAGCCACGTTTCACGGAGTCGTACCCAGGTTGTAGCACCGCGTTTCCGGGCGGTTTAACGTTCATGCAATCGTTCTGGCA
This sequence comes from Leccinum angustisporum, assembly GCA_038091055.1. Lineage (NCBI taxonomy): Eukaryota > Fungi > Basidiomycota > Agaricomycetes > Boletales > Boletaceae > Leccinum > Leccinum angustisporum. The sequence continues at coordinate 7,872 of JBBPNU010000427.1, forward strand.
GGACAAACACGCAGAAGAAAGACACGAAAATCTTTACTTTCCTTTTGCTTCCAACGACGAATGGCAATTTGTTTCTTGGTGCATGCGCTCAGGACTCAGCATGGCCGCCATCGATTCTTTATTATCCCTGAACGTAGTAAGTGAATATTAGTTTCGTTACGCTGTTGAATGCTGAACCGAACTCCAAGATCAAGAAACTTTCATTTTCGTTTCGAACTGCCAAAGATATGCGAGCCCGTGTTGAGACACTTCCGGCTGGCCCCAAGTGGCTATGTGAACGTTTGGAACCCGAACACCACACCAAGAAACATGTCTACCTCTTCTATCGCTCGGCTTTGGAATGTCTACAAGCCCTCCTGAGCAATCCGTTGCTTGCCCCCCACATATCCTTCGTTCCCCGGAAAGTTTGGACATCTTCTGCGCGAATCTGTCGTATATACGAAGATTGGCTGAGCGGGGACTGCGCCTGGGCGATGCAGGCAAGTCACAGTGCTAAACGTTATCTGTTGTCAGCTCATTGATCACAAACGCTAGGAGAAAATCCCCTCGGGCGGAACGTTATTAGGTGTTATCCTCTCCTCGGATAAAACAAACATATCAGTCATCAGTGGGAACCGGATGGCACACCCTGTCATCATTAGTCTCGCAAATATCGATCCTGAGATCCGTTCGAAGACGTCGTTGCATACGTATCTCCTCCTTGCTCTTCTTCCTATTGCGAAGTTCACCCACAAGCACACCCGCACTCGCAGTCTTTTGCAAGATAGACTCTTTCATGCCGCTTTGAATCAGGTTCTGGACCCGCTGAAGATTGCTGCCCGCATCGGGTACATGATGAACGACCCCATCGGGAATCTCCGTTACTGTTATACGCCAATCGCAGCTTACATCGGCGACACTCCGGAACAATGCCTAATCGCGGGTGTGGGTCCAAAGGCCTCCCCTCTCACAATAGCGATCTCTAAACAATTTGGGGACCCGGTTCTCCATGACCCACGTACGGGATTAAAAACCCTCGTCGCAATTCGTAAAGCTTCAGAGAAAAGCTCTCCGATGGAGTACAAGGAGTTCTTGAAGCACGCCAAGTCCTTGTCGCTGAATGGAGTCGTAGAGCCGTTTTGGCAAGATTGGCCGCTGAGTTGCCCTTCACTTTTCCTTCACGTTGAACCCCTTCACCATTTTCATCGTTTTGCCTGGGACCACGACGTTAAGTGGTGCATCGAAGTCGTCTCAGCCGCCGAACTCGACTTTCGTTTTTCCCTCCTCCAAACCACCATCGGATATCGTGCGTTTGACGACGGTATCTCCAAGTTGAAGCAAGTTACCGGGCGCGACCACCGCGCAGTCCAGCGTTACCTTGTAGGTGTCATTGCTGGCGCTGTTCCCCTTCGATTCCTCACCGCCGTCCGTGCCTTAATCGAATTTCGTTACCTTGCCCAAGCGTCCGCATTCTCGGATCATTCTCTGAACCGGCTGGCGGACGCTCTGAAACTTTTTCACACCAACAAGGACGCCATCGTACAGGCCGGTGGTCGCAAGGAATCATTAGGGTGGGAGATCCCCAAGCTAGAATTACTTCAAAGTGTAGTATCGAATATACAACGTTCCGGTCCCATTATGCAATGGTCTGCCGACGCTACCGAACACGCCCACGTCCAGGAGATCAAGACTCCAGCTCGAATGGGCAATAATCAAAACTACTACAGTCAAATTGCTCGGTACCTGGACCGTTCGGACAAATGCTTTCGCTTCGATCTCGCCATTTTTCTTGAGACTCGGCATATGAAGGCTATTACACGGGAGTCGGAGAACGACGACGATGCTTTTGAACAGAATGACGAAGATGACGCGGACGTAGACGGCGATAGCGACTCCGAGTCATACCTCGGTCAATATCTTCAACCGTTTCGCGTGACCGTCAACTATTTCTCTGTCGCTGATTTCCTTGCACGCGGGCTTATTCCGGATGCCCCGAAACCTCATCGAACATTCGCCACTTCCACCACCGCCTTTCACCTAGCGATAAAACCTTCCCTTCGCTTAACCATAGACGAAGCTGCCGCTCGTTTCGGAATCCCAGATCTCCGTCCTGCCATCAAAGACTTTTTGCATCGCATGGAAGATAGCTCAGGTGGCGTTAGGACTCAGGACGGTCCACTCCCATTCGACCGCATCCAGATATGGTACAAGATTCGTATACAACAATTCCTCTACCACGATGGCAGAAAAGTGGATCTCCCACAAACTGTACGCGCCTTCCCCCCCTCCTCTAATCACCCTCAGGGCCTCTATGATGCTGTCATTGCAAGCCCCGGCTCAGAGACTGACTGGCCCTCTCGAGGCATTGAAGGTATGATCCAATGTATACCACACCTTCGACCAAACTAACTTTCTCTGGATAATAGGTCACAATGTTGTTCAACTTCGGCTCGTTTTCCGTCCTCTCAACACTCATTATTTCGTTGCGTACGTTCAAAATTTCAATGTCGTTCAACGGCGACATTTCTCGAATGGTGTCCACCCTGGAACGGGGATGCACTTAATCCGAAGGGCTGTCAGACCGAACGGAACTCGAATCGGTGCGGTGATCCCCATCTCTCACATACGGTCCCCAGCGCACTTGATTCCGCATTTCGGAACAGAGGCTCACCCGCGATTGACTCAAGAAAATGCTTACGAGCTTTCGAGTGAGTTCTGGTTGAATAAGTTCTGGTCCAAGGAAATTTTCCATGCGTTATCATTGCCGTTATGTCCTGATTAGTTTTACTGCCGCTTCTGTGCGTAATAGTAATCGATGGTCTGCGTAATAGTAATCGATGGTCTGCGTAATAGTAATCGATCGTATCGGATAAATCTGAGCTTGCTACACTTCTCACTCATACCACCTCGAAGTATTCTCTGCAACTGTTCCGTATGACGAATAACTCAAAGGTACTTTTTTATATCATAGTGATCGTTCAGATAAACAATTTTCCGCTTTTGATTAGCGTCCGTTGACTTCGCACGCAACGCCACTGTCAGCACTCTTCGTAGGTTGGGTGAAACGTGGCCTAGAGACGGACCTCACCGACCCCACAGCTCGCCTCCCAACCCCCCCCGGGCCTCCTGCGGCGGAAAGAGGACTTGTACCGTATCCCAATGGATCAATTGATCGAAAACGATACTAATGCGCTCCACTGGGTCCTCAACGAGCAACAATCAAATCGGTTTCTCGCCGCCTTCTTTTCGGATGCAAGAGTCTTCAACAAGGACGCATTCCCAACTTCGCAGCTCGACGCTGCGGTTCCGACGATTTCATCGGTTTTTCATTCCTTACCGTCCGCAATCTATACTACGAACCGGTTTACCCTCCCTACGCAGACAAGGGTCACAGAAGCGGCTATGTCCGAGTTCTTCAACACCATCCTTCGGCATGTAATTAGCAGGCAACCAAATATTCATTCAGTGTACAAAAAGAGGTGGGTCGTGCATTCTGATTTGTGAAATCGACTCATTTCGAGTCTCGACAGGGTGTGGACTGGGGACGGAGCTAACAGGGGCCTCGCCGGCTGCGATGCGACGAGGAAGCCCGACCTTATCCTTTGTCGCGAGCCCGTGGGCGGGAAGAAAATCGACATGCGGGTCGATGTCCTTTCCATCGGCGAAATGAAGAGCTCCGAGAAGACGGAGAAGTCCTTCACCGAACTCGCTGGAAAGGTGGCGTTTATACATCAGGCTCAGGAGGGCCGTTACGCTACACCCTGCTTACGGGTTTTGGGCGAAGACGTCGTCTTCACAATCTTCGACCGCGGCGGTTCCATCTCCACCTACCCCATCAATATGCACCAGTCTCCCGAACTATTCCTACGCATCTTACTCGGCATCACGTTCGCTCCGCGCATGACTCTCGGCTTTGACCTCACGGCTCACGAAGTAAGGAACAGAACGAGGGAGATAGAGGTAACCTTACTCGACGGGACGAATGGATCAGTCAACGCCACCGAATTGTTGTTCATATCCGGCTCTTTGCATGGCCGGGGAACAACCGTTTGGAGTGGCCGGTTCAATTGGTTAGGAGTGGAGAAAGAGGTGGTCGTCAAAGATTGTTTTATAGACCCCTTGCGACGATATACCGAGGGCAAGTTCCTCGCGATGTTGAATGACGCGAGGATACCCGGGGTACCTCAACTAATCACCGAACATCTTGTACAAACTGAACACCCCATCACGAAAGAAATCATCACCAACTCGACTCACATACTCCGTGCACTTCTCGCCGTGCCTCAGGACAAACTCCGGTATCAATTACGCGTCCTCTCCCGCTTGGTCACGATGCCCCGAGGTTACCCTATTTTGGAATTTTCCTCTCTCGCAGAACTTCTCGTTGCTTTTTTAGACTGTGTAACATGTAGGTCCAGTTAAAATATTGATAACGCATCTCTTATTCACAACTTGTTCAGCACATCGTGACGCGCTCGAGATCGCTAAAATAATTCATCGCGACGTGAGCCTCTTTAACTTGTTGTTTGCACCGGGGACAAGAAGACTATTGCTCGAAGACATTCTGCGGAGCTTGCCCCAAATGGGGAGTGAGTGCGACGAGAACTCTCGCAAAACCCTTGACGGTTTGATCGACAAGTGGCGCCCTCGTCGTGGCCTCCTGGCCGACTGGGGCTACGCGGCTCCCACTCCTGACCATCCCGATTTCTTCCCATCAGACGATTCCCTGCCTTCCGCTTCACCCGAAGTACCTCCCACCCATACGGCCGAAATCTTACCAAGTTCAATCGACTCGGTCCCTGTCAAGCGGGAGGATCGCGTTTTCTTTGCTCCGTTGCAGGAGTTGAAAAGTACGGACAACATCGTCATCCCCATGGCCAGAGACACGCTGCCGAAAACCGTATGCGATGCAGATGATAAGCTCTATCGAACCGTATGTTTTCTCTCTCTTTTCATCTACGTCTTTGGTCTAATATATACCAGGGAACATGGCCTTGGATGGCCGCAGAGCTCAGTCACATCGGCCCAGGACAACCCCTGGATCACAAACCGGTGCATGACTTAGAATCCTTCTTTTACGTCCTCCTCGGGGTATGCCTCCTGTTCGACGAGCCGGGGAATCCCAAATCCGATGACCAGTTGGCTACGTGTTTCGACCCACTCTTTGCTGTCTTCAAGCCGACCGTCCAGAAGACCCTCGTCATCCAGTCCGAATTCGGGTGGACGACACTTATTTTACCGAATATTTCCCCGTATTTTCGCCCCATTATACCTTTGCTCAATATCATACGAACCGAACTAATTGTATGTATCAAAACGAACAGCGACGGCACGTTCGCATCAAACTCCTCATTCACGCATTCCGCGTTTATCTCGGCGCTCGCACGAACAATCGTGGAGCTCCCACCTTCACACTGGGAGAACCGGGGTGACCAAAACTCTGGTTCCAACCAGTCTGCGGTCCTCCTATCGTCCGAGTCAAGGTCTATGCCCGGGCCCCCTTCTTATACGTCTCAGCTGGTTGCCACCGCATCGTCGTCGGCGTCTCTCCCGACCCCAAAATCACTTCAACAACTCGACCTCCCCCCCATGTCCTCCATCGTGGCAGCAAAGAAACGGTCTCCACAAATCGATGGCCAAGGAGCTTCCTCGTCACTCCCCTCCCTGAAACTACCCAGTATTTTTGATAGCCCGCCCCCTTCTCCGTCTATTCCACCCTCCCCCGATATCCTTCCACGCCCCAACACGATCCTTCGTCTAGGCAAGCCCTCTGGTGGCTCTTCCAGTTCGAGAGGGATCAACGACTCCTTGTCAAAGTCGTCGTCCGGGTCCAAACGCGGCGCCACCGAGCCTCAGGCTGAATCCCGACCCTCAAAGAAGCGTCAAACAAGCAACTTGAGTGCTCAGTCTGACGATCAGTCGAGTGGGGTTCCGAGGTACCAAGAGCGAGGTGGTCGGATGAGTCGTTTACACGGTCACACTACTCCTTTTTGACGGACTTGATTCAAATGTTTTTTCCTACCTTACGTTCTTATGTTAGCCCTGGCATTGTGTCGTTTGTCGTATTTCGAACTTGTATTATTACATACAAATGTTGACAGTAAGAGATGACACTTCAAAACACGCATCTGCCTGATGTTCGGCTACTACAAAATGCCGAAAAACATCTCGCGCTTTTCCTTGCTTCTTCCCTCCATCGACAATGGCAAAGCGCAAAATCATTTACGACGACGACGACGACGACGACGACGTCGATGATAATGCAAACTTCACCTTAGTGTCGAAGAAGCCCAGGAGAAGGACCGCCAAGCAAGTCGATACACCGCCAACAGGTATGTACTACGCTTTAGTCGGTGTTGTCCCCGCTGATGAGTCCAAACGAGATGAGCCTCCCTCCGAGTCCACTGCTGCGCGACGTTCCATGCGCTCCGGTAGAGGTATCGGTGGTCGATTGGCCCAGATGCAGGAGCTGGAACGCATTCAGACTGGACCCTCGACCCGACCGTCGAAAATGGATCTGGCGACACAGGCGGAAGATGTCAATCCAATGGCACCCTCATTTCAAGATACGAGCGGAGCAAGCTCGCGCAATATACAGAGGGCAGCAGGTGTCGCCTCGCACGAAACCCGTGAGCCACCCTCAGCTTCGCAGCCCGCTTCGCAACCTGTATTTGCCCGGGCAGCGCCTGGCCAGCAATTTGGATTCAGGTTACCCACTTCCAGTGTTCCTGAGACTCGTGCACCACCTCGCAAACGGTTCTCCGCCGCCAATTCCGTGACTTCGTCCCGAATGTCCACGCCGGCCGCTTCACTATTTTCTGGACAATCTTTGTCAGGTGCTTCCACTGTGCCAACATCGCGCGCGTCCTCGGTCTGTTCGTCCACAGGGCGGCGAACGTATTCACAAGTCGTTCAGCAGCAGAACATTCCACAGCCAGCGCGATCATCTGCACCCTCTTCCGCTCATCACCGTGTTTCGAAGCTGTCTTCTCAGAGCGTTTTACGGTCCCTGGACTCTGAAGAATCCGACCCTGAGGTCGAACCCGAACCTCCCCGATCAGCTGTAGGATTGGAGCGTACTGCTCCGTTTTATCCCCCGCCGTCCACCAACGGAGGTGGTTACACCCACTCTGCTACCCCTCGTGTCGATCTGGTAGGACTTACATTGATTCGCATAACTCGCTGACTCCATTATCGTTCAGGAGATCGACGAAATATCGCCCAGTGAGGATGAACGGATTGCCGAACAAGTCCTTCGCGAAACGGACGGTAAGTTCTTCCACATAAATCAAGAAGGTTCTCAATCATTCCCTTTATAGATAGCCAGCGCTGCGGTGAATACGACGAAGATATCAACGACGCATCCACACAAGGCTGGCGGGATCTACCAGATGCCAACTCACGACGACGCATGCAACCATCCTCGGGTACGTGTAACTTTCAATGCCCCGATCCCGGTCAATTCATATTCGATTTTCTAGCCGACCATCAACGGGTTCACGCACAATCCCTTTCCTCTAGTAAGTCCATCACCGTCGAAGGATTATTTCTGATCCTTTTGCTCAGGGAACACCGGTGTGGAGGACGTTGTTGCTGCGCACCGTGATCGTAACCACCCCCCTCGCCTCCCCAGTAACACGCAATTGCTCGCCGCCCGCCATCGACAAGCCTCGTCCGAGAGCCAGGCCGTCACCATAGCTCGTTTTGCTGCTCAGGGCAACGCAACTCCCGTCTCCGGTCAACGAGTCTCTGAGTTGTCTGAGTCAGGCGGGGATACGTCGAGAGATAATCAGGTAAGTACTGTAGCTCGTCGTACTGTGCTCCTGTCTCACAATAATAGTTGCTCGCCACCCGTCATCGAGAAGCCTCGTCCGGGAGCCAAGCCGTCGCTATAGCTCGTTCTTCTGCACAGGGCAACGCAACTCCCGTCTTCGGTCAACGAGCCTCTCCGACTGAGTCGTCTGGGTCACGCGCGGATAAGTCGAGGGATAGTAATAATCAGGTAAGTACTGTAGCTCGTCCTGTGGACGGTACTATGCCTCCGTCTCACAATAATACCTCTGCGGCTTCTGCCCCTCAGCGATCCAAGGAAAACACAACTGCTATGTCTCAACCCGTCTCATGCAACCAACCGGTTGGCCCTGCAACTCAGGGCTCGGACCCGTGGCAACTCCAATACTACGATCCACCGACACGCGACATTATCGAACGGGCAAAACAGTTCTCTCACTGCGACGCCGCTTCAATAAATGCATTCCCTCCACGTCCGAATTTCAATATCAAGGCCATCGAATATGTCGACGAAGCGATCGCTGAGCGGCGTTCTCGCGGGTTGCTTATTTCCGAAGGTGAGTCGAGTGTTTACATACCGTTCGAGCTCACCGAACGATACAGGTTGGTGGCCACAACACTCATCAAGTATCACGCGATTGGTCTTGTCCCCCTCCTTCATTTCGGTATTATCCACGCTGATGACATGTTTTGTAGTTGTGGGAGGATCTGGGAAATTGGCGCTCGGCGCTGAGGAAGAAAGCCCGGACTTGGGTTGCGCAGCGGTATCAATGGGATCCTGAAAACCGCCACGAACAAAACGTCGAAATCGCGAAGGAGCTATTGGGGGGCGGTGGTTTGTTCCTTAGGGACGGTGTTGATGAAGAGGTACGCAAATACGTCGATATGCGACCTGCTAACACCCTCACCACTGGCAGGGGCATGTCAACAATCTCGCACACCCCGCGCTCTCTGGTCTCCTTATGGACTTTTTTTACACCGGTACGACATCTGTTGGGAAATTGTTTCCGGAGGTTTTCGAGAGCTCGGTTCCGAGGACCACAGTGGCCTTAGCTGCAACAGCTGTCGGTCCCCTCCTATTGATTCGTTTAGCGCCGCTAACTTTTTTAAAATAGCTCAAAGTTGCACTCGACGAGATGATTTCCCGCCAAGCCGAAGTCAGCTTCAAGGTCAACGTCTACTCCCCGGTCTATACAGAAATACTCGGCTTGATGGACAAGTGTGATTCGAGTGCAATTCATAGTGCTAAAACGAAGGATCTCCGTGAGAGGTGGGCCCGTCAGGCGAGGTACGTCTTCCCAGTCGCGTTCAATTGTGTTTGACTTCTAATTACGGATATAGTGGGGGAACAATTGTGGAGCCCGGGATAGTGGCGAGCGGGTTTGATGTTGACCTCGGTTAATTAGTGTATTTGTAATGATGACTCATTATGTTCATGTTCCTCAATGTTACTCGTTTTAGCAGTCGTTTTAATGTCCGGTGCTGGAGTGTGGCTGGGACCAATGGTAAACCAATACTAAAGGGTAATTTGCTCTATTGCTTCCAGGCTAGTCCAGCCTTGACCCAGACCACAGGCTAGACTAGCCCTTCCCAGGTTGCTATCCAGCTCTAGCCAGTTGGGAACCTTGCTAGAGCTCTCTGTCAACTGTGTCATGCTGGCTAGTGGCATCCAGTTCTGTCCAGTAGTGAGCCAGTTTGCTGATGGTGTTGCAACAGTGACGACGACAACAACATCTGCGACAACGCGACTCGCCGACTCGTCGCAATACGGCGACGGCGACTCACAACGCAATGACAACTCGGATGTAAACAACG
>JBBPNU010000428.1:0-17442 GCA_038091055.1 Leccinum angustisporum
AGGGAGAGGCGACACGCGCGATGAGCCAGGCGTCGTTCGACAGGTACGTTGATTGCAGTATCTCACACCGATCGCGTCATGGACACCTCGCCAGTAACATGAGCTTGGAGGACCGCGTGTGTCTCGCTGCAGACGATTTCAGAGTCGGGCGGATGTGGCCAGAAATCGGGCAGGGTGTCAGGTTACTCTGGGATCAGGTATGCGTTTTTCATACCGCATATACGACCCTCTATCGACAGTCATCTACAGTTTCGCCTTTATATCGGGCTCATAGCCAGCATTCCAATCTACAAAAAAGTCAAATCCAAACCAAAGGGTCAAGTAGACGGTCCCAACGAGGGTGAAGAGGTTTCCGACGAGGATGAAGACACTCCGAGAGCGAATCAAATAAAAGTGGACATCGTCCAGGACTGCCTCGAACAGAGTGCACTTCCCGGAAAACAGCTCGAACCAAGTCTAGACCGGTCGACGCTAGAAGCGCAGCGGCTGTGCGCCTTTGTCGATGACATGGAAAAGACCGTCAAAGTATTTTTATCATCGTATATGCGCCACACCGGCTTGATCTGGTTATTGTTTCGTCTATACTGTTCACGATCTCGTCTGACCAGTCTCCAGGACGGATAAAAACTTGTTCATCGCACCCACAGTGCTGCACTTCTTCCTACGCTTCATGCTTCGAAACGGAGTGTTCGCGGATTCCGGGCTACACCTTGATAATCTCAAACGCGCGCTATCCGTCGCTGCGCTCGCACAAAAAGAGTTGCCACTTACCGCAAAGCACGGGCAAATCTGTCCTGGACAGTTCGACCTCGCTTGCAGAGAATGTTGGGGAATAAAAGGAAGCCTGACCATCCATATTTCTGCTACCGTCAATGATACCCCGGCCAACGACAAACCTGCATCAAGCGATACCACCCCTTTCGAAACCGAGCTCAAGGAACAAGACGTCGAAGTCGTGCCGTCCGACGTCGTGTTGAATTCGATCACCGCGAAACATGTGATGGAGGACAATTTAGACGAGGAACATCAGCACCAGGTGGCAGAGGATCCATGGACTCCAGCTATCCAAGCTGAGGAATACACAACCGCGTCATGGACGGACGTATCTGTACCATGTTTGATGCAGATCCTGGGGCCAAGCGTGTTTCCGTTGACGATGGCGACGGGCGCCGTCGAGTCTTCGACACGGCGGATCCGTGACGTGATTCCTCCGGGCGTGAGTTCGGAGGCTCGGGAAGTGTCGGTCGTCGAAAGGGAATTGGAGAAGAGGTTCTTCAGGGTGGTGCTAAGCCCGTGGGTACGGAGTGCGTCTGAGGAGACGGCGGACTTTCCGAGGCCAGTGGTCGTTGCTGGGTCGAGGAGCGCGGAGGGGGTGGACGACTGCAATGTCGAGAACACGGACGATGGCGCTTGGAATGCGTACCGCGACGACGTGACGATTCTGGTGGACGGGGAGATAGCGGCGAACTTGGTGGTCGGGATGGGACTTTGTGGAACGTGGGTGCAAATGGTACCGAAAGACATGGGGGAGCATGCAAGGGGGTGCTATTGGTACATGGAGAGCTTGGTGGCGAGTTTCCCGAGCTATTATACGGAGGGAGATATGGTGGTGAGCGAGGAGGAGGATGACGAATAGGGTTAGGGTTACGGAAGTGGTCTCCTCCGTTACGTCCTGGAAATTACCGACGTACCTTGGGACCAGCGCAATCAAAGAAACCAGCTATGATGATGCATCTATCTCGTCTTTTCGCACTCGCTTTGCCACTTCTCGTCTCAGCGTCTTTTGCGGAGCAAGAAGTACTATCACCACCAGCCATGCCGCAAGACCCGCTCCAAGAGGTGTTCACACCCGTGACGACGACAAGACCGAGTCTGACGGACCTGCTGACGATCGACTCGTCTGCGAGTATTTATTTTTCGTACTCGAGAGAGACAGAGTACGCGGCTGGGTTTAGCGTTGTGGACAATCGGTGGACGGTGCTCGTACCGACGAACAAGGCTGTCATGGCCCTTGCAAGGAAACCGTACGCTGCGTTTGTGTTCTGTGAGCACAAAGGTCTTATGTATGTCATCCTCCCCGAAACAGCCATCAAGGACCTCCCCCTTCCGACGCAGATCCAGACGTCGGTATGACGGAAGAACAGTATGATGAACGGTCGAGGCGCAACATTGAGCGTTGGGTCGGGGCACATATCATTCCTGTCAGTTTACCATCACCACCACCAGCTTCGCCGCTCATGGTGCGATTATTTCTTCAGAAGCAGATCTCGTTGTCCGATGTGCCAGTGACGTATGAGACGTTACTTGAAGGCAAGTCGGTCACGTTTTCGCCTGTCAAAGGTGGGAAGGGCAAGGACTCGCCCGAGTGGGCGGGTGTCACGCTCGAAGAAGGTGTGCGGATTGTTGGGATGAAAGAGGTGAATACCTTGCGATTTTTTGCTGGTTGACTCATGCTCATTTTCGTGACTAGGCGGAGAACGGGGTGATATATATGATTGATGGTACTATTACGCCTAACTGAGCGCACTGCAGAGTGTAGGATATCTCGAGTTTCGATCTTTGGTTGTTAATAATTTATTGTGGTGATATGGATTTACCCTTTTTCCCTATCGCACAGCAGAGACTCGACGCTACTGACTCGCGTGAAGTGCTTAGTGATGGCAGGCTGGTATGTATGCAATAGTTTCTTGTCAAAGGTTCGTGGGTTCATGTGGGGACGGCTTCCAATTATGTCTCATTCTCTTCGATCTTCGATGACCTGCGCTGAGTGTCCGAACCTGCATTCAGATGACGATGAAAATATATACATAATAGCGGGATTCAGTTTAGTTATGTTACGGCTATGGTGGGGCTATGGTGGGGCTATGTTCCGGCTATGTTTTGAATCTGGACCAGAGACAAGTTAGAACTCCGAGCCTGCCGAGCAAATGCCGAATACCGGGCCGCGATTTTCCGGTCACGTGAATCACGCAGAAACGTCTGAGAGAAGTACAAAAAATAGATTGATCCGAGTCGCAGCGAGAGAACGAGTACAAAATAGCAGACGAAGTGACTCGGAACTGGACAATCAAATCCCTCTTCTCCCTCCACCATGCCTCGTGAATCAGAAAAAAATAAACTGTTGAAGGGTATTAACGAATTAGAATTCAAAGTACTCACACGGAGGTTAGAAAACTTACAGTTACGAGCGAGGGAGGACGAAGGTGGCGGCAGCGATGACGAGGACGAGGATGCTGAATTGGACGAGCTCGACTTCTTGGATTTCTTCCCCCCTAGTCCCATATCCCCTCTCCCCTCCGATCTCGAATCTGATTCACAATCCAATTCCGAGTCAGCCTCGTCAATCAGCTCGGTCGATGAGAAGGAATTACATTACCAGCGCCTCCTTGATGCGATCCGAGCACTCCGTGATGAGGTAGAACAGGCACGCGTCATCCACCACATCGCCGAGCCAAAGATGCAGGCATCTCAGCTCCATCTCCTCGAACACTTCGCCGAGTTCCGACCTCACCTCTTCCGCCAGAAAGTCCGTGTCGATCCTGACATATTCGACTGTATCTTAGAGCGTATTAGCGACCATCCAATCTTCCAATCAAAATCGAATCATCCGCAGCTACCGGTTGCACTTCAACTCGCAATTTTTCTTTATCGCGCGGGACACTACGGGAACGCCGCATCTGCCGAAGACGTATCACAGTGGGCAGGGGTCAGTGTGGGTTCGGTGGTGAATTGTACCGATCGTACCATGATCGCGATCTTGGACCAACACGACGACTTTGTGTCTGTGCCTACAGCACACTCTCTCGACGCCGAACTTGCACGGAGGTTCGTTGAAGCGAAGTCGTGCGAAGCATGGAGGGGGGGCATTTTTGCGGCGGACGGAACATCTATCAACCTGTTTCAAAAGCCCGCTCTTTATGGCGAGACATACTACGATAGGAAATCAAGGTATTCTTTAAATTGTCAGGTAAGACTCGGAATTTGCGTACCAAGTTAATTTATCCGCTGCCTCCGAACTTTCGCGGCTGACTCGGACATTTCACAGCTTACCGTGATGCCACACAACCTTCTTGTTGTCGACTACGGCTTGGGGCACCCGGGGAGCGTGCACGATGCATACGCGTTTCAAGGCACCGAGTTCGCGAAGGACCCGAACGGCTTGATACCGGATGGCCATTGGATCTGGGCTGACAGCGCATACCCGACGCAAACGTGGTGCGTTGTCCCTTTCAAGGCAGTGCGATCAGAGCCACTGTCACGACCGCAAAAAACTTACAACCGTTACCTGTCAAAGGTGAGTAACGCACACGTTGTAGGTCCATACCATATACTAAATCCGAATCTTAGATTCGGATTTGTGTTGAACATGCAAACGCCGCACTGAAAGGGCGCTTTCAGTCGCTCCGGGAGCTCCGCTTGCAGATTAAGACACCCGATGACATGATGTACGCACTGCACTGGGTGCAGTGCTGCATCATCCTCCACAACATGATAATCCGCTTTGAAGACATGAAGGGGACACGCTCATCCACGACCTGGGCACGCGAAGAAGCCGGCGCCGCTCAAGATCGTGATAGGGATCCGGAACCTGTAGCGGTGGCAGTACCTGACGGGACACCGGGGCAGCACTTCCGTGTGAACTTGATGCGCGAACTCTTTGCGGCGCTCGGTCTTGGCTATACTGTTAACGAAGAACAGCCCGCCGCCGGCGAGCAGGCATGAGGCTCGAGAGAGAGACTCGGATCAATGACTTAGTAGTAATAAAACGCCGTGTGTTATTCGAATAGTAGAGAAAGAAGTACGACACACCGATACACATACAAGACGATGAACTCCCCGAGTACACCGTGACCACTCAGACATCAAAGTTGAGGAACTAAAATAAAAAAAAGAGTGTTCAACAAGACACGGCGGCGATCACCGTATCACTGGCCACTGTGGGGGAATGAGAGCAGGAGGGGAAATTAGGAAGAGGGCCCGGGAGGGAAACTTGAAGAGGAGCCACCGGGGGGGAAGAAGGAGCCATCGGAGGGAAATGAGGAGTCGCCGGAGCGAAACAAGGGGCTGCTGGGAAACAAGGGGTTGCTGGAACGAAACGAGGAGCCGGCGCCGGGGGTAAACGAGGAGTTGCTGGCGGGGTATGAAGGGTCACCACCGAGCGGGAACAACGAGCTGGAGGGGGAGGGGGACGAGGAGCCAGAGTGGTCTCGGGCCGGGAGCAAAGAGCTGGATGGGAACGAGGAACGAGAAGGAAAAGAGGGGCCAGGACCGGGAGGCATCGGAGCAAGTGAATTAGTATGTGGCTGTCTAAGCGCATACTGCAACCGGAGCAGCTCTATCTGGCGTGCCGTTGTGCGCTCCTCTTGTTCTAAGAGCTGGATGTCAAGCATCTTGAGCTTTTGTGTACGCTCGAAC
The DNA here is from genome assembly GCA_038091055.1 of Leccinum angustisporum. Classification (NCBI taxonomy): domain Eukaryota; kingdom Fungi; phylum Basidiomycota; class Agaricomycetes; order Boletales; family Boletaceae; genus Leccinum; species Leccinum angustisporum. Next base: position 5,416 of record JBBPNU010000428.1, read on the forward strand.
TCAGCTGGTGCATTCGCGACTTTAGCAACGTGTTCCTCATGCTGATTATCGAGCTCCTGCTTTCGGATAGCGTAGTTGTAGCGCATCGCAGAGCGGGAAGATCCTTGACGCCCCTCCGAATCAAGCAAAGCCTCACTTTGCTTATCCAAACTCTCGAGCTTGGCAGACATGTGGTTCCTCGCGCTCCGAGTTGATGACCCCATCCTTGTAGAGGATACGCTGGGGCTAGTGTGGCTCTTCGAGCTTGAGGCAAGAGAACTGGGAGGGCGTGTGTACGGAGTTGGTTTGGTGAACGCACTACTACGTCCTTCCCGTACCGGTGTCTTGCCTTTCTGCTTGAGCACAAAAGGTTGGTATACGTCTGAGTCCAGCAGATCGCCGGTGTCCGAGTCAACTTGCATACTATGATGTCCAACATGATCGCCGGCCCGGGACTCCTAGTAATGAACGTAGTAGTAGATATAGCGAGTTAACGATGCGCCAATGGACAAATCAAATCGGACAAACCTTGGGAGATGCTGGAGGCATGTCCTCCATAGACTCGTCATGAAACTCAAAATCTTCATCGGCCATCGCCATGGCATCTAAGTTGCCATACCCAGGCCTCTCGATCCCTTCCATGGTGGACGAAGCTATTGTTTTGCTGACCAGTCGGTCCGGTCCCGGCGGCGGTCTGACCTCAACGATCTCATTGTTCTCGGCCTCGATCTCCTTCTGTGAGTCTCCGTCTTCCTCGTCTGCTGCCGCTCCCTCACCGTCGGCCTTGGAATTTTTTGCTTTGACGATCTGGCACAGCTTCTCCGAATGGCCAGCATTTGGTTTGGACGAGATCAGCTCGCTGTCGAAAGAGGGGATGCGATCCCAGAATGCATTGAAATCGTTGTAATACGGAAATTGTTGCAATACCTCCTCTAAATACGAGCGTAGATCCGAGTCAGTGTGAACGATCTACTCTGAGTGCATACAGGTTACTGGCACGACGTACCCATGAGATTTTGCGGGCTGTCCGTGTCACCATCGGCTCGAGGTAAAACACCGCTTCCGGTCGACTTGAATTTTGCATGTTGCTTGCGATATTTTAGCTTGAACCTTAGGGAAACGATCAAGAAAGAATTGAGGACGACCGATTTATTACTTACCCGCTCAATTGGTTAGTCACACCTCTGATAAACTTTTCCGGGTCAGCCGCATACGAAGCAGCATGCTCATCGTCGTGTTCAAATATGTGCTTTGCAATCACCGCCATAATTTCCCTCTTGTTCTTCCCAGACGGCTTGTCGCCAGAAGAGCGCTTGGGTGCACTGGCAGTGGTCGATGTGCGAGAGTCGTTATAGAGAATGTGGCGATCGGCTTCGTGAGATGTGATCCACGCAACCAGTAGGTCCGCTCGTCTTCCTTCCCAGACGACATTAGGACTTTTGGTGCCAGTGGTGGACGAGGCAGCGGTGGACGAGGCAGCAGGATCGCCAGCTTTGCTTTTCCCACGCTGTTTCTTCTTGGGAGCAGTGTCTTTCTGGACTGTTGGACGGGTTGTGGTGGCCACATCAGGACCTTTCTGCCTGTCCATACAAGCGCAAGTGGTTCTGGAGAATACGGTTGGCTGATTTGTTAGTGCTCGCAGCCTAGCAGAGCGTCGAGGTGGATGGCGAAGGGCAGGCATAGTATTCTAACTCAGCTTGGTGTAGTATTCTAACTCAGCACGTTGCCCCCACGTTCCAGATTCAAAACATAGCCGGAACATAGCCCCACCATAGCCCCACCATAGCCGTAACATAACTAAACTGAATCCCGCTTATGTAACTTTTCTATCGTCATTTTATGCTCGGCTCTCGAACGTTCGGATGACCACGGGTGCATGTCTCCGATCAGCAGTAGCAGGGAGGACAGACGCGGCAAAACTGATCGTGGGCCCTCTCGAGCTCGCTCACATACTGCCTAGATTATCCATGATGGCATGGCGCACAGCGAAGAAAAGGCGGGTCAGTCACGTCCTTCGTACCCTTACATGAGTTCGCCCGGTAACGAGGCGGCCGAGATTCTCGTGGTAGTGTGGTAGTGTCAGGATGGTCTCGGTCATGGTCTGGTCCTGGATGGAACTGGGTGTAAAGCGACTGTACCAAATGTGAGTGTGACTCGTGAGTCTGGTTCCTCAAAGACATCTCTTTACAGTTCCTGATTCAGCATGGATAAATCCCACTGGCGAGTAGCACGACGAGTAGCCCACTGACTCGCCGGAGGTGTAGTTTTTCGGACTTTGCGGAAACATAGCAGACCTTCCTCATTCCTCTTTGGAGAGAGACAGAGGCACTCCAACCAGAGTCGAAGCATGACATTTCACAGACACGCTGCTCAGTCCGACGAGAACGCTGGGAATCATGGAGCATGTGATGTGGTGGATTCGCCAGAAAGCAGACCCCGCTGAGGGAGGACCATTCTCTGCAGCCGGAGGCTATGTACTTTGGGAGCTGAGGTCAAAAGCTCGATCTCGGTCCTCGCCGACTCCTCGGTATCCTCGTCAGTATTCGCCCTTGCGTTCCAACCGTCGGCAACTTTGTCATCGACTGATGACTCGTTGCCATCCAACGATGCTATGAGATCATCGAAAACCCGGCGATATAGCTAGCTGCAAGGGGAAGCTTGGCGAGTAAGCTATGTCTTGTGGCAGGGACTAATATCGTTTTCATTCTTCGACGATCCGAATTCCCGGCAAGGCAGTGACCACCGGGCACAGTACTTCCGTCATGTGCATTTTTTCTACGGTTCGTGCCCATTCGTAAGTTTCTTCTCACGCATTGTGAAGCCAAGCTAACAACTCGGATCTCAGGTGCCTTGAATGAAAAGTGTCATTCTGCCGACTGTTCACGGCGAATCGTTGCGAGGCCGTGATTTATAAGCGAGAAGGTACGCGTCCGTGAGCCCCATCATGGAGCTGTCATGCTGCGACACTTTGGATGCTATCCAGTTATTGTCGACCTTTCCTTGCCGACATGCGCTTCTACCACAGGTATTTAAACACGGAGTGAATGCAGCATATTTCACCGTGCACCTCACTCCCTGCAGACCTCAACATGCAATTCACTCTCGCCGCCATCATCGCTTCAGCTGTTGCCCTTGTTAGTGCTGCACCTCAGCCTCGCCAATTTTGTCCCGAAGCAACCCGGTTTGGCATATTGATTGTCTCACCGACCAATGTCACTGCTGGTGATGTGAGTGAGACTTTCCGACTCTCGTGACGCCCTCCAGCTGAATTCGAACAAACGCCTGGCAGACCTTGACTATAAATGCTAATTTCAACTGTGCCATCAACAACTTCGGTATCCACCCTGAATACACCGACTACTACATCGAAGTCCCCACTAACAACAATGGGCATGAGCCTCCTATCCTTTTGGCTCGTCGCGGTGCACTCAACGGCACCTCTGACACATTCAATGTTACGGTGCGTTCGTTCGTGCTGCATCGATCAGATATTCTAAACTTTTCATTTCATTCTTTAGGTCCCTGATGCGAACTACTTTGCCAACGCCGCCTATGTCGTGATTTTGGAAACCACCTACTCCGTCAACGGCACGAACGGAATTCCATACTCCGAAGTCGGTGGTATCGAGGCTCCGATTACCATCAATATCTGAGCACCTTCCTTTCGTGCATGTTAAATTAAGGGATATTATTTGTGCATGGACACGTTAATGCAGTAACCTTGGTACACGGACAATATTCACATATCTTGATTAGCATCATTAGCTTGGTTCGGTTTTCTTGTACATAATTTGTCTTTTATATGCGTTGTGCCGTCGCAATTTACGACCCAGTACTTCACTTGACAACCACAACACCAGAAGGACAAGTTGCTAGTAACTTTTACTTTGACTACGGTGAACGTTGAAGATGTGAATGATTGTGTTATTGACTTCCAGCGACTTGCGGATGAACGGGCGCAAGATAGCCGGCATCGCACCCATCGACGGAGCTAGTTACGTCGCATGCATGACCTCCGGAAATGCGAGCGCGTTGTCCTTGGAGACACTGAAGTACTCTGCGGAGTTCGGCTTACTAGCTAGCAAACAATCCCTGTCAGGCAAACAACGCCGCTGCGAGAATACAGACACGATAGGACTCATTTGATAGCGTCCACCCCGCTCGTGCCAGCTTTCCTACATCTGAAACGAGTGAGTTGATCGGTCGGTGAGCTCTGGCCTACCGAACAACTGACTCGTTCAGGATGAATGACGATGTACAAAACCCAAACCACGGCCTTCCGTCTGTTTGCTCGAAATTATTTTCGAGGGGGAGAGCCATGAACTCGCCAAGGTCGGACATGCCGTCGACTTTTTTATCCGCGTCATGGTTCTTGAGGCTAAGAAAAGACGATCAAGGTGTGTCGTCATGCACCTGTCTCGGGTAGTTTTGCTACTTACTACCAGAACCCGATTGGTGTCGCGGCCTGCCAGAGACGATCAAAGTTCGGAGGGTCGTCGGCTTTGTCAATGAGAAGGTCAAAGTCGATGACCAACAGCGGGTGCCGGGCACGGATGCTGTCCGGGAAGGCGGTAAAGTCGTTCTAGGCATTGTTTCAAGTTGAAATTTACTTTCTGATGATGGATTTCAGCGTCGGAGATGCTGTCAAGCAATGTGACACGGCTCACCTGAGGCACTGCTGCTAGTAGCGGGTAAGAAGTTAGTTTAGCGCTGTTTAGTCGCCCACCGAAAGTGATCGAAGTAACTAAGTGGCGTGGGAATAAATATAATTGTGAGGTTCACGTTCAAGACGCATTGACATCGATCATCAATGAGCATTCGTGGCGAGCTACGGACTGCGATGACCGTTGGACCCTAGATTGTCCGATATAATTGTAGGTGAGTCATTTTCATAGATCGTTCCACTGCCAGCAGTGATTTGGCTTTCGATACCGCGTAAAATATAAGGTCAGTTACCCGGATGATAACTTGAACAGGATGGAGAAGGATATTCTACTTCCTCACCTCTCTTTTCGGAGGGAGGCAGATCAGTGTTGCAGGTGGATCCTACTTATCACACAGCGTGGAACAACTACCTGGAAAGGACAAAGGAGGATATCCCTCGTTCCATTTATTCGTGTTTCTGCGTTGGATCGACCCAGCAGTGGTCGACAAACCATGGTCACCGCGCGTCCGCTCCGTTTATTGCAATCATGCATCACACGAACAGCTACCTCCTTCCTAGATATAGATGCTCTGCAAGACTGTCTTTCCACCGAGCCAGCTCGCCACGCGATTCATCCAGACGCCTCATCTTCCCCCCGATCTCGACGTACATCCGCGAAAGCCATACCCTATACCTTTCCCTTATCACGGAGTGCTTCGTGATGCAGCACCATACGAGTCGTATGATACGACTCCCTTGCACGAGAAGATCTCCGCCCAAGTCTCCTCGCAACCTCTAGCGCACGGTGACTTGAATCGAAAGATGCGCATCAGTGTGCGCCACAGGAGGCGAGGGAGGTAATAGCATAGCGGTGGATCGAGCCCTATCGACGATGCGAGTGTCTGTAAGCCGCAAGGACAACACGAGACGCAAGGCGCGTGCCAGCCGGGCCCAGCCCTCCACGGATCAGATCGATGAACTGCACATACATATGATGTCCGTCGCTTCGTCCTGGACCAGCGTCCCTAGATCCCGATAATTTCCATCGATGATCCAGCCTCTGCCATGTTGCGCCATCCAGTCTCTGACATCCTCTCTGAGTTCCGCTGATTGCATTCTTTTCCATCCTGGCTTCCAGGCTACTTGATCGAGGGAAACGTGAGGCACGTTCAACTTAGTGGAAAGGTAGGCGCCGAGGGTGGTCTAGGTATGGAGTGTAATGCTGTGCGGGGATTCGACCACGCATCGGCGTTCGTGACCTACCTTGCCTGTCCCTAGTGGGAGTCCTCGTCCTCAATTGCAGAAAAACCAAAGGTTCATGCGGAAGTGACGTACCACTGTTTCCTATGATGTATATCCTATAATTCCCTTGCCCGTCGCCGAGGAGAGGTGGGATGAAGGCTGTCATGATGATGGTCGAAGTGAGTTAATTAGATACAGTACTAGCAAATGACTCGGTTCAGCCTGGAGGCAGTCCGCATTGAAGACGCGACGGGTAACAGCACAGCCGCATTCGGATAGTTACATGCACTCACTGGCACATAACGTTACCGTAACCTGCAACAATTTATGTAGTCAAAAACAGTCTCAGGGATGAGTCATTGTGCGGGGGAGAGGCAGCTTGGGCTGTTGGACCGTGTTAAACACGTTCACGTTCTTGGGACGGTACTGTACGCGCAATTCGACGAGCGTGAGGTTTCGAGCCTGCGAGAGCTCTGGTCAGGGGGCTACCACTATCCCCGACCGCTGCCCTCCCAGGGCCGTGTACCAGGCGACTTCCAACCGTATTGAACACTCAAAGGGAGTGGAGCCATCCAAGCGGTTGGTGTCGTATGTGTGGGAAAGGCGGGTGGGGATGAAGGAAGCTTTTGATCAACGAAGTCACAAGGACGATCCAACGGACCAGCCGCCGGGTCAACGAGCTCCTTTCGGGTTGCTCGCCTGCGCTTCTTCGTTTCCATGTGGCAATACCACAGAACTAGCCGTGGTAGATCCGGTCTCCCGCCATGCACAGAAGACATTTGATAGTGAGTTGGACCGGGGTACTGTCACGTCACCGCTTGATTGTCATCAAATTTCCACGCAGTCATTCGCTCTCCATCTCACTGAGGCTGTGGCCAGCTCGGTGATTGAATTTTTACTAGACTCGTTTAATGCTCATGGACGACGTACGCACGTTTCCAATGGCAGCACAGGCCACGGGCAGTGTAGCGACTAAGCTTGCCGTGACCGTGGCCATGGAGTGGTGACGGTCAGTAACGAGGGTCAGAGGATGTGAGCACACCGATTAACACTGACTGATTTCTTCCTTTCTCTTTCTTTATGCTTCATATTCGAGGCCCTACGCTCGGGCAAGTTTATCTTATTCATCGTAAAACTAAGTTAGCGCCCCAAATTATTGGGGCTTTCAGGTGCCACTTGCGCCGCCCCACCCTTCTGCCAACCACTCCCAGAGATCCGGAGACTTTGCTTGCTAAGGGTAGGGACTCGTCGCCTTTTCAGGGTACCTGCGGCCTTCTTTCCCCGTCGGCAACTTGAATGCAGTCCATCCGAGTCATTATCACCAAATGTCGCTTGTGATATGCAGTGCTCTCAAAGGTATTTAGGCCTGGAGGATTGAGCCTATCTTAAATTACTCTTCGAGGCTTGATTCGAACCCATTTTTACTCCAAACTTCAACATGAAATTCGCTCTCGCCGCCATCATCGCGTCAGTTGTCGCCCTGGTGGGTGCATCCCCGCAGCCTCGCCAAAGTTGTTCCGAAGCCACCCAATTTGGTGTCTTGAGTATATCCCCAACCACCGTTTCGCCTGGCGAGGTGAGCGAAAATCTCTGACCCTCTTGACGAGCCCTGATTAAACACAAATAACCAAACCCCAGTTCATGACTATAAATGCCGACTTCACTTGCGCCATCAACACGTTCGGTATCCACCCTGAATTCACCGATTACTACATCGAGGTCGTCGTTGGCAACAACGGTCATGAGCCTCCTATCCTCTTGGCTCGTTCAAACGCACCTAGTGGTGACTCTACTTCGTTCACTGTCACCGTACGTACCTCCACATGCGTGAATCAAAACATTTTCTGAGTTATATTTTAAACTTTTATTTCAGGTCCCTATTGCAAATTACTTTGCCAACGCCAGTTATGTAGTGGTTTTGGATACCACCTACCCCATAAACGGTCCCAACGGCGAGCTTTATTCTGTCGTTGGTAGTGTTGAGATCCCAATCACCATCAATGTCTAAGTATGTTCCTTCCGTTGATGCCTATTCGAGCAATGCACGGACATGTTTTAGTAGCATGTCATTTTTTTTCGGTGTACAGATATGTAATTTATGCAACTTCTGGACACTTGTGTAGTTCAATTTCCCTTCGACTATGGTGAAGGGCACATCAGGGATATCATAAGCACACATTGTCATATTTGGCCCGATGTCAGCGTTTGATTGTAGGTAGTCCATCGGTATCATGACATGCTTATTCTGTTATGCTGGGGTAGCATTCCTTCAGAATCATTTAGGTTTACGAGAAATACAGGATGAACAAAGTTATGTGCAAGTCATAATTTCATATTTCAGTCCACACCGATCACGCTGCTAAGGTAGTGTACTCCGTGCCCCTGCTGGCCGCCCACGTCTCAGGTCCCTGATGATCATCAACCGTGTCAGGTGGGTACAACACTGTACTTTCTTGATGTACTGACCTTCCTATTCTTGATTTTCAGGTACTTGTTGCGTCTCGTGAACCATTCACCCGCAGTCTGGCCCGTATTAAAGTTATAATCGGGGTGCTTTTGTACAGCGTCCGCGATCAAAGGACTGTCCTCCATGAACGCCCGCAGCACCCTCGAGTTTCCAGGACGATTGAAGAACACGATAGACCAGCGTTCGTGCTCGCCTTGATCACCGGGTGCCCGCACCACGCGATGCATGTTGGACTGAAGGATACCTCCACTGAAGATAGCGAGGGCGTCGCCAATGTTGCAGATCGCATGGCCGGGAAGAGGCTGTATGCATTTATCGTCATATGTGAGTATCTCCCTGAAACTTGCGCTTCCAACAAATCATACCTTGACATAGGACCACTCTGTGTGGCCAGGAGGTATGACCTGCAACCCGCCGAGCCTATTGTGCAAAACGGACTGACGAAATTCCGACAACGAATATCACATATCCGTATCATGATCAAAGGCAAATTCGGCTCACTAAGGAACCAAAGTCAGTGTGTGCGCCTAACATCGGCTGGTCTGCGACCGCTTGTTCGGGTGTCGGTCGAATCCTGATCACGTTAGCTGCACTGTAGCTGAGCTCCTCATCCGAGTGCAGGCGCTCGAGCGTGCCCTCTGGCAAACCCAGCTTGTCGTTGAAGATGCGAATGATTGTGTTATTGACTTCCACTGACTTGCGGACGAACGGGCGCAAGACAGTCTGCATCACAGCTATCGGCGGAGCTGGGTATGCCGCATGCACCACCTCCGGAAATGCGAGCGCGTCGTCCATGGAGACACTGAAGTACTCTGCGGAGTTGGGCTTACTAATTCGCAGACAATCCCTGTGTCAGGCAAACAACGCCGCTGCGAGAATGCAGAAACGATAGGACTCACCCGGTAGCGTCCACCGCGTCCGTGCCAGCTTTCCTATATCTGAAACGAGTCGGTGGGTCGGTCACCTTAATGTGAAGATATTGATGACGATGTACAAACCCAAACCACGGCCCTCCGTCGGTCTGCTCGAACTTCATCTTCTCCTCAAGGGGGAGGGCCATGACCTCAGCGCCAAGGTCGAACATGCCGTCGACTTCCTTCTCTGCGCCGTGGTTCTTCAGGCTAAGAAAATGACGATCAAAACATCTTTATGCACTGCCTGTCTCAGGTAGTTTTGCTACTTACTACCAGAACCCGATGGATGTCGCGGCCTGCCAGAGACGGTCAATCTCGGAGGGGTCGCCAGCTTTGAGAAGATCAAAGTCGATGACCACCAGTGGGTGGGTACGGACGTTGTTCGGGAAGGGCGGTAAAGTCGTTCCAGACATTGTTTCAAGTTTAGAACAACTTTTTGATGATGGATTTCAGTATCGGGCTCGGAGACGACAGCAACGTTTTTTCTCATGGACACGGCTCACCTGAGGTACTGCTGCTAGTATTGAGTGAGGGATCCGAGGATAGAGGACGTGCGCAAGCTCGGCAGCTCGACTTGAACTTGGTCGTTTATGTACATTGAAAGTTAGTCTAGGCACTATACCATAATCGACGCTTATTCGCCTTGTATTCGCCACCGAAATACCGAGGCTAGGATAGGGAATCGTGAGGTGCGTCGTAACTACGACGGAGCCCAACCGCTTTTTCCCATCGAAAAGTCTAACCATGGAGTGAGCCACAGTAGGCTTCGAAGTTCTGAATGTTGATCTCACTGCTGCCAAATAAGGCCGCGCACATTCAGTACCCAGTGAGCACACATCAAGATACACAAAAGAAAACTTCAACGCGCTTGACCTCCAAGGGGTTCATCAAGATCTAGTTCTCGTGGCAGCGGTCCTCCCGCTTCCGTTCGCCGGCCCGTCGTCGTGCGGCGTTCGCGCCCGTCCTGGTCGTCGTTGTCCACTCGCAGCACACTGCATGATTCACCGCTCTCGCCCACCCTCGCTCGTTGTCGACTCCCTCTCCCTCTCCCTCACCTGCCCATTGCCCAAGACTTGATCCTCGGCGTCACCGCATTCGGTGGTACCACAACGCGACGACACAACTCAACGACGGTGCCCTCTAGATGTGACGACATGACGACGCAGCGTGCTGGCAGCACCAAGATACGACGACGAAGCGACGACAACTACGGACGCGACAACAGCGCAAGGCCCTGCCAGCGTACCCCCCTCCGACCGACGTAACAACGACAACGACAACACACCATGACACGACGAACGCGACGTCGTGCCGTGATTTATTGGCCTTCTACCTTGCACTCGCCCTCGTTCACTGCGAGCTGTGACCGCCATGCACTCTCGTTCCGCCGAGAAGGCACGACGGTCACCGCTGCGTCGTGACTCGTCATCCCGTTCTCGCTCTCGGTTACCGTCGCGTGCGTGATGACGCACCTCACTCGAACCTCACTCACTCTCACCCAGGAGTCGCTCACCTTCGCCTCTCTGCTCTGGCCCACTCCACCATTTTCCGTATGTAAATCTGTACTGGGTTTACAGGTGCCATCCGCATGGGTTACCCATACCCATGACAGACCCTGGGTATACCTGGAGGACAACAAGTATGCACATATCACCGCACGAGTTGTTAACGAAGATAGAACGTGTGGGTGCACAAAAACAAGGTATCACTCCGCTCAGATATCAAAAGGTATGAGTACTATGGTGGACAGGTTTACCTCAACCCCGCCATCGGCATCAACGCGTGCTTATTGGCTGCATCCATTTAGAGTGACAGGAAATACAGGATGGACAACTTGGGTTACGTCCAAGTCATAATTTAATGTTTTAGTTCACATCAATCACGCTGCTAATATGGTGTATGCTCCATGCCCCTGCTGGCCGTGGTAGGCCGCCCACGTCCAAGGTCCCTGATGATCACCAACCGCGTCAGGCGGGCACGACACTGTACTTTCTCGATGCTACTGACCTGGAATCCTATTTTTGTTTATCAGGTACTGGGTGCGTCTCGTGAACCATTCACCCGTAGTCTGGCCCGTATTAAAGTTATAATCGGGGTGCTTTTGCACAGCGTCCGCGATCAAAGGACTGTCCTCCATGAACGCCCGAAACACCCTCGAGTTGCCCGGACGATTGAAGAACACAATAGACCAGCGTTCGTGCTCGCCTTGATCGCCGGGTGCCCGCACCACGCGATGCAAGTTGGAATGAAGGATACCTCCACTGAAGGTGGTGAGGGCGTCGCCAATGTTGCAAATCGCATGGCCAGGAAGAGGCTGTGTGCATTTATCGTCGCATGTGAGTATCTCCTGGAAAAATCTGCTTCAGACAAAGCATACCTTGACATAGGACCACTCTGTGTGGCCAGGAGGCATGACCTGCAACCCACCGAGCCTGTTGTGCAAAATGGTCTGACGGGATTCCTTCAATGGATACCAGGTATTATGATCAAATGTAATTTGGACTCACTATGGAACCAAAGTCAGTGTGTGCGCCCAACGTCGGCTGGTCTGTGACCGCTTGTTTGGGCGTCGGTTGCTTCCTGATCATGTTAGCTGCACTGAAGCTGAGCTCCTCATCCGAGTGCAGTCGCTCGAGCGTGCCCTCTGGCAAACCCAGCTTATCGTTGAAAATCCGAATGATTATTTTATTGACTTCCAGTGACTTGCGGATGAACGGGCGCAAGACAGTCTGCATCACAGCTATCGGCGGAGCTGGGTACGCCGCGTGTACGACTTCCGG
>JBBPNU010000429.1:0-17437 GCA_038091055.1 Leccinum angustisporum
AACACGAACAAACTGCCATCACAATCACCTCAAATTTTTATCCTTAGTTAGAGTACATACTTAGCTATCTCGCATAATTTTTTCAGGACCGTAGAAAGACCAGAAAGTGTTTAAATGTTGTGTTTTAAAAGTTTTGCATTGCAAAGTCAGTTTGCACTAATGGCGTAATGATAGTAAGATTGGGAGGAGCAATACGAAAGAAGGAAATAGGCGATGACACTCCGCTTCTCACGCGCAGGCCCCCGGATCAGCCGAGTCAGACTAACTGTAGTTGAACTGTAGAAAAAAGCATTTTGAACGACCCTTAATCTCCTTATTTTCTCATATATATCTGATGGGGAAAGGGCGTACGAAAGCATCGCTCGCTTTGAGGCGAGGACCTAATTTTGGTCTGGACTCTGAGCTGAATCAGAGTTCGTGAGAAGTGCAAAATTTCACTTCGTAAATTGTTCCGCAGCCACTGATTCTGAGGTCAGTGACTCTTTGCATGGTCTGTGAACCGGACTGTGGCACAAAATGCACTGATCGATCCGAGTCGATCAGTGTTCAGCGACTAACTCAAATCAATCGCTAGCGGTTCAATCAGGGAGTAGTCATTGAATCAGCGCTCATTGTAAATCATTACGACAATCTGTTTATTTTCCACTGTGTGCGATCCTGATAATCCCTTGAGTCACTACGACGCAAGTCGCACACTTACTAACACACGTTCGGTTAGATAGAATCTCCGCACCCCGAGGTCAGGCTCTTCTGCTGCACAAGAAATGGGTCTGCCCTATAGGCCGTCCAGAATAAACATGGACTAAAGAGACCGTACATAAGCTACACTGCGGCTGATTTGATTTGACTCTTCATGTGATAAACCGAACATCATCAAATCGAATGGCAGATACAAAAATATGTACCACTAAACATACAATGATCGGCTTCTCAACCCGTCACATACACCAACCCAGATATCGTACAACCACCAGGAGTGTTTCGCGAAACTAACCATCAGTTCTATTTGTCTTTGATTGCCAGCTTGTCAAAGATCGCTTCCAGTATCGGGTTCCCACCGAGTCTCGCCAGCTCGCTCCGCACTTGTGCTTCCAACGAGCTCAATACGCCAACGGTATACTCAAACGAATGTGTCACTTCCTCAAGATACGAAATTACGCCCTGTTTTAGCATCGGATCCTTGGGCTTCTGCTGAAGGATACCTGCAAACCAGTCAACTTAACGGCCCTAGATCGGTGATTATCCTGATAGTCGTACTCAGAATGTAATTGCTGTCAGGCTTGTCCCTGATACCGTGGACAACCGGGAACGAAAATTTTCCCTCGGAAAGGTCTTCAGCAAACCCCTTTTGATCCGTGTACTGAGTGACAGAATGTCAATTGAGTCGACAGTCGAACACCGAAGTTAAGGTCAAGTTGGCTCACCTTATCACTTCGTAAATTCATGTAGTCGTCACGAATCTGGAACCAGATCCCTAACGAGTCGGCGAGGGTGACATACGTTCTAATGGAGTATCTGTAAAAGCTACCGACCATTTCTTATGATTTCTAACTCACAAGTCGGGTTTAGTGGTGGCGCACTCCATCATCAATCGCACTGCAATCCGCAATTGTCCCCCTGTCTCTGAGCATTGTGTGAGTAGTAATCCAGCTACCGCCTGTCGTCGCTGAGTACTTACTGTCTTTCACCATCTGTACATATTCCTCTTCGGTCGGACACTGGAGATGGTCACGCCAAAAGAGGTCCCAGCCCTGGCCACGGTGCAACGCCAACATTTCCTCTAAACAATTTGTATCCGTAAACAGTTTTGTCACAGTTGAGAGACTGACATACCATTCAAAATCTGAATCAAACGGATTCCGGAATCAGAAGAATTGTCAGCATGAGCCAGGCGACCAATTCTAAGGACCTCTTCATATGCGAGGAAATAGACGTAATTTGCCGAGTTGATCGTTTGGGGGACGCCAAATACCCTATGCGCGACTATAGCGGACACGCGTTGTAGTGAGTAATCATACATGTGACTCCAAAACGCCATACCTGGCTTTCCTCTTCGTAACTCAGAGTCATCTTCGATGTCGTCCACTCTGCAAAATTCAACTATCGTGCAAAGGAAAATAGAGCCAAACTCACAAGAGGCTGGCATTGTGCAGGTGCTCGATTACGCGGCCTATTGCATCCAGTTGAGCCGACGGTACTTGAAACCAGTGGTCGAACGCCTGTATGAAATGATTGCGGAATCCTTTTCCAGGAGTAGATGCAATGTACGTGTAGGGCTCGAGTAATACCTAGTGCCGTGACATGAGTCGAGGGTCGAAGGAAATGAAAATGTTAATGTTCTAGACATACTGATTCTCGATCAATGATCCGTTCGGTGGATGTCGTCGACAAGAATGAGAGAATTTTGTTGATCGATCGACGGTCCATCGTGAGGGTATGTTTTCACGCATTCTATGGCTCAGATCTACTGTATAAAAGAGGGAGAGAATGACAGCGAGTACCGTTACGAATGGGCACATGAGGTGATGCCAATCGAGATACAGTCAGAGCCACAAGTCAACCCCGCTCGCGTAAATTTGTAACGACCCTAGCTTCCTGACATCGAGCCGATTAGACTTTCCATACAGTGTCAGCTACAACGGCGGGAAGGTTTACAAAAGAACAAGACCGGGTGTCTAGAATGGCAAGAATATGTCTCGTCATCACATCAATTCCTTTTTTCCCAATATATACTTGAGGCCTATACCCCCGTTGATCCGGAAAAACATTCCTGCAAACATGAGGAAGACCTGTCACCACACCCGCCCATTAGTCTCGGTTTGCGCCAACACACGAAGTTGGAGTAAGAGGATAGGAGAGCCAACGTACGTTGAAGGCAACGAATCCAAGAATGATAAATAGATCCCTCCAGTGGTGTCCGTATGAGATGTTGAAGGATGACTGCAAAAACTCGTTTGACGCTTGCACGGGGCAGAAGGAGCACTGGGCGGTTGCATCCGGGTTGGTGAGATATCCGCCCATAGACAAAATGAAGGGGTCCATGTAGGCACCACAGTTCATCCCTGAGGGTGGTTCCAATATGGCGAGCTCAGTGGATGTACAGGTGACGAGCTGGTTACCGGCAACTATTAGTAGGATGCGGGAAGAGCGTTCGTCAGTGTGGTGTCCCTGACACGGCATAGCCTGGGGAGGTTCACCTTGACCAAATAAACCCTCGACGACATAGGTAAAGGGGGAGAGGTAGTACATCCACCTCCACCACCCCAATAGATGATATGGCTGTAGGACGCCGGCACTGTGAGGCCACCATGTCCATCCATCAGTACAAACTAGACATGTCCCATCATAAGGGATCAATACGTACAAGAGCATGGTGAAGCAGGCCATCGTGATGAATACTGTGCTAGCAATGATCGCGTTGGGAGAGACTATGGCACTCGCCAATGCAAACGTGGTGTAGTATAACGGAAACACGATGCAGTAAAAGAGGTAAGAGAAACCGGCGCGAGAATTGTCAAAGCCAGAGGACCAATACCAGCAGACAAAGAACAAGGGAATGGCCAGTATGTTGAACGAAATTTCAATCAGGCCCTGGGAGACGAGGAACGCTGACCAAGTATATATTCTCGAAGGATGCTCCCGGACTTCATAGACAATTCGGCGCTCGATAAACTTAGTCTGCGATTGCTGTGCCGTGAGCACACACATTGTCAGGGCCAAAAATACCGACTGTAGAGTCAAGGAATGTCATCAGATTCCCTGCAGTTACATTCGAGTGTAGAAAGTACGCACAAGGGCTTTGTCCTGAAATGCCTGCAAGGAGTTTGCCGCACCGAAATACGAAAATCCGATGAGCAGTCCAGTGAGAACGCAGGCGAAAAGTTTCGAATAGACTAGCACGGGGTTTCGCCAGTAAGACACGAAACCACAGTGAGCGACTAGTGCGAGTTGCTTCATCCAAGAACTTGCAAACTCGGAGTGGGACCCGGAAGCCATGATAGGCCTAGACTGGAGTCCTTCATGAATACGATCGAGCTCCAGGTTCAGCTGTATTTCTTCGGATGAGTTTGCCCAAATATGGCCCCAGTCAGTCATGCCGGTTGCTGTAATTCCAGTTCCAATGACATCTAACATGTACTCTGCACTATGCAGCATGTACAGCACGCTCAGCTAATATTCCCGCATCGTTAGGAGCAGCACTCACGGATTCGCATCAGCGGGACAGTGAGCAGCACCATTTCTCTGAAAATATTCAATCATTGTCATAGAATTCTCTCCGATGTCGCCAAAGTAGACCGTTTTCCCGCCTTTCTGGAGAAGTAGTAATCGATCAAAGAGCTGGAACAGTTCGCCAGAGGGCTGGTGGATCCTATACACAGCCACTTGTCAGCATCACGCGTGCCACAGTCCTCGTGGAACGGACTGACGTGCAAAGGATAGCAAGCCCACTGTCAGCAAGCTGACGAAGGAACTTGATGAGAGCCCATGCCGATTGAGAGTCGAGACCGGAAGTAGGTTCATCGAGAAAGAGTAACAGTCTCGGCTGTCACCCTCATCAGGTAAGCGCAAAAAGGGGGGAATTATTTATCTCACTCTGGCAGCGAGCTCAACGCCAATCGTAGTGCGCTTCCTGTGCTCTATATCAAGGGAACCAACTATAGCATCTGCATAAGCTGCCAAGCCACACGTCGTCAAACATTTGTCAACGCTGTTCAAGAACAACTAGGTATCAGAGATAGGATAGACATTGATAGGCTCGCGAAGACGTACTAAGCCTCCTTTTCGGCCATCGGAACGGATGCAGGTTGTCGAAGTCTCGCCGAGAAAAGAAGGGCCTCCCGAACAGTTGACTCTGGGTTGTGAGTGTCCAACTGCTGAACGTACGCCGTCTCGGAAGCAAAATTTACAGGGAGCGGACAACCATTTACTAGGCAATCCCCACGCACTAAACCACCTGAGATGCGCTTGGCAAGTACATCTAACAAAACCGTCTGTCAAAACATGACCATAATCAATATCAATTAGTGCCCACACAAACTCCAATTCGCACCTTCCCTGCGCCTGATTCCCCCATCAATGCTGTCAACGTCCCAGGAGTGATATAGCCACAGATACCATCCAGCAGCGAGCGCATATTCACTTCAGAAGTATGTATATCATAGGAGATCTTTTTCCACGAGAATACGTCAGCTTGATTGGGTCTTTCGCATTCGATGACGGACTGGTCCGAGTCAGTGGCGTTCACCAAGTCCCATCTTTCATGGGAATGGCTTGGGGAAATATTTTCTTCGTCCGGAACCTGGTGGACAGGAACGAGAACACTCCCTTCATTGTACAGCGTCACTGTGGTATCCTGCGCAGTCGGCTTATTGAATTGAGTAGAGAAGAGGAGATTTGCAAGGAAGCCAAAGCCGAATACGCATAGAATCCCAAAGTTCTGTGTGACACGAGTTGTTTGGTAAAGGCGAGACTGCAACAATCATTCCTTACCTTCCAGAGGTTTGAATAAGAATAACCGAAAGATGCATATGCGTAGGCTTCTCCAGGTACAGTCTTCATACCAGATTTTGAACCTACAACGGCGCACACCTGGTCCGTGAGGCTGACATTTTCGTATCCAGGTCCTGATGGGACAAGCAGCGCACACGTCCCATTAATGGTGCGGAATTCATTGACGGCCAAAGACTCGAGCACGTAACGGAGGGGCTGTGGAACGTGACATTAATACGGACAGGACGTCGGGACACATCTTCTCACTCACATTTACATAAGAAAGCCACTGCAAAGCCCCGGTAATGTCCTTAATAGGGATGGCATATCCACTGTACAGAACCATGAATAGAAGAGCCACGCAGACCGTCGGGACAGCGATCGAGATACCAGGACAAAAGGCTGCGATACTTCTGATGCAGGATTTTAACAGAAGAGTCGTGATAAAGACGAATAACAGAAAAATGCTGCAAAATTTGTAAGCGAGGGCAATAACTTTGGTATGAAGAACATAACGTACAAGAATTGCTCCGACGTTCTCTGAAAACCCACCAAAAAGTACAGTATGATCGCCTTGATGGCGACCCCAATGAAACTGATCGGAACGTCAGCAATGGTATGAGCCAGGGCCTCAATGAAGGGGTAATATAAGGCTCTTTTTTGATGACGAATGACGATTAGGCGTTGAGAAAAGAGACCTGGAAGTTCAACTAAGGACAAGGTGGAATCGCAAAATAAGAGACTGATAAGGCAAGGCTCAATATACTTGTGTCCGTGTTTTGTAGAATGTACTTACAGGAAGAATACACACACCCGCGAAGAGTATGCACTCGTGGTGCTCCCTAATTGAAGAAACTCGGTCCCGATGAAAAGAGCTAGCAAAATTTGCAATCTACAGCGATTCATACATCAGTGCATGGCTTCCCAGGCTGAATCACTACCGACCCAACTTGAACAGCGACTGTGATCCGGTCGCCTTTCAATAATTGTAATCGGCGCCATACCACTGCACGGACCTGCAGGAGTATGGATAGCATGTATGGAGAGCTCTGAGGGGCATGCCGAGCATGCTCGCTTGTGGCGCTCATTTCATAGGCCTTCTTAAGCTCAGGCTTGTTTACGAACAGGCTGTAGTGTGAATCCATTGACGAGCGGTTGAGCTGGCCGTGGACGGATGTTCGAAAATAAGCAGCCATCTCATCTGCCGTTCGGGGCACAGTGCCCTGGAATCCAGGTCGGAACTTCCTGGCATTTGGATCGGTTGCTGTACAAGGATGGTAAGTACACAAAAGATACGGAAAAGTTCAGAGATGTACTTGCTACCAAGAAATCGGATGTTGTTTGCCTATTCCGAGGTTCGTATCCCATGTTCATGAAATACTGTTTTGCCTCTGTGGCGGGCCCAAAATACGCCATCTTTCCGTCGTAGATGACGCATACTTTATCAAACAGCTCGAACAGCTGCTCTCCGGCTTGATAGATGGTGACCACCGTCGTGACATTGGCGATACCGGTGACAGCGCAAAGTATACGGATGAAGTCGAGCGCCGTGGACGAATCCAAACCACGTGTCGAACTAGATGCATCCACATTCAAAATTCGGTCTGGCAGTAAAAATGACGATACGCACTTGTCCCAACAAACGATCTTGCCTCTTGCAGACATCACCTCAGCAATAGATACTCTCTTCCTTTCACCGCCAGAAATGCCTCTGAGAAACGAATTGCCAATGATAGTGTCTTTGGCACCTTGGAGTCCGAAGAGGCGCAGGAGAAGTTCTGTCGTATGCAAAGCACTAGCCCTTTTCGACTGGTTGTTTACCCGGCCGCTCGGTGTCCTCATTGTAGATGCGAACTCGATCGTTTGCTGAACCGTAAGAGTCGGGAAGTGGACGTCATCCTCTGGACAGTAGATGGCATCACCGCGGTACCGTTTCTCGATCTCTTCTGAGGTAAAGGAGTCGTAGAAAATATCACCAAGGACACTGTGATATTCTCCGCGATGGTTGGCGAGTGTTTTCAGAAATGTACTGCATCCAGAACCTGGACGTCCCAGGACAACTACGTCCAAAGGAGATTTTATGCATAAGCGAGGGTGAAATCAGAGCGAAGGGTTTGCGTACGCAGCATCTCCCCCGGACAAACGACACCGTCAAAACCTGAAATGATATTGCGAACCGGGGGATGGCGCAAATTCTGGATGAACTTCATTATCGACCGGGGATAGAATAACGATGCGAGATTGTGTTGGACAGATGTACGGGCGTCGAGTCCTATGACGCGTAGGTCTCTAAACATGACGCCCAGCTTCCGAGTCTGGATGCTGTCTTCGACAGACCTGGGATGAGTATCCTGTTAGTTCACGATGGAAAAGAAGAACAGATAGACCTACTGAACAAGCTCTTCTACCAGCGACTGTATGTCTGACCTATCGTTTGAGTATGCTGTAGATCTGACATGGGTTTGTGGCTGCTTGTCCTGATCCTGGATATCCAAATTCGATGCACGTAGTTGTGTCTTGAGGCTGCCAGTGATCATGGCTCAACATTCAATGCGAAGGGTGGCGAATATTCAAGTTGATGCCGGTTGCTTTTGTAAGTTGGGCAGTTGTTTACATACATACTTACGTAGGAGAACTGTCAGTTCTGGCACTAACCGAGTATCGTAAAGGACCCTTGATTTCCTTTTTTTTCTTTGAGGTCTAATGCGTGAGTGCGGAAGAGTCTCGCTGGCGTCGGCAGTGAGTTTACTGAAAAGTTAACCTGCTGTGAATCTGAATCCCCTTCGAAGTTTTATCTCATAGGTAAGCCATAGTAGAACGCGCACCAACTCGAAGATTGTCTACACCATAGAAAATATCAACTTGGGATCACGGTTGAGCATTTATGTAAACGTACTCTAATATTAGGTAGGTCTGTTAGTGGTTCTGAGCCACAACCCTGGCCTCGACTCAATAATTCTTCCTGTGTCACCGACACGCTTTAGAGAGCCGGGGAAGGAAGACAACTACTACTTAGATGGTGCCATCTTGATTGACTTGCTTACGCCTGTGGGTCGCATGCGTTTCACGAAAAAGCACGCTGTTGCTGCTCCAAACGTTGCCGAGCAAAGTAAGTACCGGGCAACGGCGGCCCGGATCTCGTTCTGCCGCATCACTTCTCTTTCCAAGCGCTCGATGCATCGCGACGCGGAGATCAGAAAAGCAACCTAGTCGGGCTCCGACTCACGTGCGAACCGCCTTTGAAATTTGTTTCATCGGATTTCACTTTGTGTCTCACGAATCTTCGCCGAGGCTGCATTCAGATAGCGTCTAACTTGAACCCACCCGGCGTAGCAGGCTTCGCACGATACTTGATTGATCGCGACCCTCGAACCATCGAATTGCCAATTGCTGACTTGCAAGCTTGGCGAGTACATCTCGGTGCGAGGCGGCGAAGACACCTATATCGTTACGAGTGAGATGGTGTCAAGTTCTGGTATTCGCTAGGTGGGCTTGGAGGATATAGACCACTGGCTTGCATAAATAGCGGGATCGGTGTAATGTTCTCCAAGTCCACTAATTCATGGCATCTTCCGAGTCTGCGAGGGTGCACGATCTTGCTCAAGGACAATGTATAGAAGTATGTTGTAGGTACTTACCTGAACCAAAGCACAGCACTGACATCTCGAAAGCGAACAGCTAGGTTGCTCGGATGAAATATATCTTCACAATTAAGGCAAGGGCCTGGATGTGGCGACAGTGTAGTGTATGCTCCAGTCTTCGGGATGCGCGGATCGTTTGGGTGCACGGTCGAACGTCCTTAGTGCCACAGTGCCCCATAGTTACACTGCACGAGCGACTGTTTGAGGAACGACTGGAGGGCGTCCAAGAATAAGCAAAGACAGTCAGGGGATGAAAATACGATTTTACCGCGCCTGTACGCGCATCCGATGCTTTATCGATCATCATCCCAGAAGAACTTGCCAACAATGTAGTAATGTAGAGGACCCGATTGTGCTCGACTTCGCTGGACAACGTATCCACGACCCTGCCTTTCTTCATGAGGCACACTTACCCATTGATTGGATTTTCACACAATTGAGAGATGCTCTGAAAGATCATATAGTATTCTGTTCAATATTTGAGGTCTTGAGCAAAAGATTAAAATCAGAGAGGGGACTAGTAAAGCGGTCAATGACTTGGGCATTACGAGTTGATGACGAGTTACGAGAGGTTGGTCGAAAGGAAAGCTTCAGAGGGTGAGAACCTTGCTCTCTTACATAAATCCCAATTACAGCGGTTTTCATAATTATTGGCAGTCGCAAGTCGCGGCTGAGTTATGTTAGATTACAAAATTGTAACTAGTAGTTGCCCTCGAAACCATGCCCAATCAAAAAATCAGTCGCAATCTCAAGCTGGCAGCCATCCGGCTTCACGAATGACTTCAAGGCTCGTTCGCCTCCAGGACATCCTGGAGTGCTGTGAACTCTCTGAACGGACTTTTTATTGCATCCTGAAGCTTTGGAGGGAGACTGGCGATGTCGTCAACCACTCGCAAGGTATTCGTGGACGACCTCGCCTCCTTGACTGTGATGACATCGACTACATACTCCATCTTGTTCGTGCTAGGCCGGATCACTTCCTAGATGAACTCCTCTCCCTGGTCAAACACAATCCGAGTCGATTCATATCCCTTAACTTCAGCACCATCTTCCGAGAGCTCGAACGTGCAGGCATGAGCTGAAAGAAGCTCCGCTGCTTTGCCCAGGAGCGCAGTGAAGATGGCTGGTTCAGAAGCTGGTTGGGATGGGACTCTACAAAATCATCAGTACTAGTAAGAACATGAAAGATGAGATTACCTCTCAGAGTATTATGCACCTTTATGATTGTGTTTGCGCTTCTTCGAGACTGGAACCTGAGTGGTCGGAGCTGAAACCCTTGCTTGAACCTCCCGGCACTATAAGGGTGAGGTTTGCCATCGTTCGGATGATGTGTTGCGATTGAGATTTCAAGTACTACAGGCGTAACCAAATTTTTGTAATCTACCGTGACACGAGCCGCGACGCGATTGCCAAGAATCACGAAAACCGCTGTAAACCAAACAACTGCCGCACTTGACGGGTTCTCCTCGAACTATGTCTGCGTCGAGACGCACGACCTCGACGCGCTTGACGCGCTTGACAGTAAATGACAGACCATATAGCGATAACGTCGTGAGGGCTGAGCCATCCCCACGGCGACGATCTCGTCGCGTCAAACAAGATCCCTCTGCAGACAAATCATTCCCCGGCGTGCAGGAGGACGCCCAGCCTCCCGCAGTGCGCACCGTGGCAAATCTGACAAGGGAGGCCGTCAAGTGGGAAGACAGCCTCCAGCTTGAACCCAGCAACTCCTCGGTTCAGCGCTCACCCAACAAGAAATCCACGAGAAAGTCCAAGCAGATAGCACGCCCGCTGGACATCCCGCTCGCTGCCCCATTCAAGTGGGCAGACGCGTATGCCGCGATCAAGGATATGCGTTCACGCATCATCGCGCCAGTGGACACGATGGGGGTGTGATCAGGCGAAGTTTAAGGAACGGGATCCGAAGGTGCGCTTTTTCATCCGTGTCCTGTCCCTGTCCTTTATTTCCGTTATCCTCTTCGAGCCGCTCTCCGTGGTTGGGCCTGTCTATGGTGACACGAAGAATGCTAACATTTCTTGTTCCAGAACCAGCGTTTCGCAACACTTGTGGCGTTGATGCTCTCCTCGCAAACCAAGGACGAAGTGATGGACGCGGCGGTCAGCAAACTACAGAGTGCACTCAACGGCACGCTTTCCGTCCAAGCAATGTTGGACGCCAACGATGCCACCGTCTCGGAAGCCATCGCCAAAGTGGGATTCTGGAGGAAAAAGACGCAGTACGTTTGGGCTGATATACATCATACCGTTGCTCACGACGATGACTCGGATCCGTTTCACTTTTTGTGTTATCGACACCAAAGATACATCAAACAGGCTGCTCAACGGCTACGCGACGAGTTCGACGACGACGTTCCTAAGACAGTGGAGGAGCTGTGTTCGCTCCCTGGCGTGGGGCCCAAGATGGCGTTCCTGACACTCCAGATGGCTTGGAAGCTGTACGTCCGCCCTTTTGCTCAACATGCGAATGTATGAAGATTCGAGTTTCTGATCCCATTCTCGCATACCCTTCTCACCCTCCCCATCTTCCTCCTGTTGGATGCGCGCCGTCTAGAAATGTGGGGATTGGTGTCGACGTCCACATCCACCGCATCACGAACCGATTAGGATGGCACGCTCGCCCGACACGGACTCCTGAAGAGACCAGGTGAGGCGGACTCTTCATTATATTTTCATTGTATTTTAGCTCGCCGCGGACGCTTCTGTTCGGCGCTGGAATTGACCAAACGCTGCTCACGTACACACACACGCAGAGTCCACCTCGAATCTTGGTTTCCGAAGGAGCTGCACGGAGAAATCAACCACTTGTTCGTTGGGTTCGGGCAGGTGAGCAACGTCTTGGAGCGACTTGATTTTCTCCGCTTGCTCTCGGTTTTTTGGTCTTGGGGCCTGGGAACTGACGTACTGAGCTCCTCTAGACCGTCTGCTTGCCTGTCGCTCCAAAGTGCGGCGAGTGTACCCTGAGCGCGGATGGTTTGTGTCCGAGCGCACGCACAGCCAAGGCTAACACCAAGACCAAGGGAAAGACAGAGATCAGGAGCGAGATTGAAAGCGATACATCCTCGCCACTTAAGTTAAGGTCCAGGTCCACCCGTGTACTCAAATCCGAGCAGGTGGATATTAAAGTTGGAGAGGGGTCTGGACCCAAGATAGAGATTGAGATCGAGGTGATGTCAAGGGACTAGGGTGCTGAAGATGCGGGCCAGGACCTAGTTGTAGTTGATTCTTGCTTTATCTGTTACTTGGAGTCTACCAGTAGAATGCATGGGAACATACCCTCATGATGAGCCGCTTGCCATCGGGAAACGACCAGGCATTGAGCGTCTTGTCAGCTCCTCCTGTCGCGATTTTCGTCCGCATCTGCTGAGACGTCCACCGCATTCACCCAAGTTGTCGCATGCTTTGAACTTGTGGTTTCACATCCGACCAGACGATCACTTGACCACTCTTCGTCCCACACACAATCCACTTCAAATTTGCCATCTTGAGAGACTGCCAGGTCATAAATCAAACTCCCAGCGTCCATCGGCTTCCCCACATACTGGCCATCCTCCACTCGCCATCGTCGAATTTTCATTCCCTTTTCCTCCCCATCAGCAAGAAAAGCGACCGAATTTTCATCTTGCGCAACCATTTCGATTGGATTCGCGTCGGGTGCGACATTGGAGGACCAGCCTTGTCCATTCGATTCCTGAGCATCCATCGATACCTCTAGTTCATTGGTCGCCGATGCTTGCACCTGCTGACCGCCGTCCAAGGAAAGTGGGCTGTCCGCCCTACTCGGCCCTGTTGCTCTCGTCAGCGCCGTTCATCGATGACCTTGCCTACGTACTACTCACTATTCCTCTCTTTTGAGGGCAACTTGGAAAGCATGCTGGTACAGGTTCAAGTAATACACAGAGAATGTCTGGTCGTTAACGTTCATTTTCGGTACGCCTTCCGAAATCGCTTGGCATACACGCACGCTCATCCACTCTCACGCAGTTTACCCTGGGCCCTGGGCGCTCGATTTCATCGATATCTTGATGCACACGCGTCGTCACTATTTGGTCGTGATTTTTACACGAGGAAATCCGAGTCAAATTCTGTCCAACTCTGGGTTGGGAATGCTCGTCATCCCTTTTGCTTTCCTTACATGCGATTCTGGTCCCCCGCGCTCACTCTGGCACATCTGGGTCCGGAAGTCTGGCCTTCCGCTTTACCCCCTCGACGCACAATTCCACAAATAGTCTCACCCATTTCTTTCTGCGTCTTTCATTCGTTCTCGCCCCTCGGCACTTTTCTTAGTATAGTTCATTCATTCTGTCCCGCGAGCTCGGTCTCGGTCTTCCTCTCCGCTTGCAAGAGTGGATACGGTACGTACAAGCGGACATACTTGCCAAATGCAGTCAAAAGTTCCCTCAATTGACCACGCAGGGGTGTGACAGCGTAATGAACATTCCGTTGTTGTTAAGAACCCACATTATTTGTGCATTATACAGCATCTCAAGGGGTTATCTAGCAGCTACATCTTTACAGCGGTTGGCATATCGGCCAATGGCATGTCACGAACATACTATTTCAGTGATGTGTGGCAGCCATGAAGAGTAGCTCTTCCGAGTCAAGCTTGGGTCGTAGTGGGTACCTGGGTTCTCAGCAGCAAAACATGGCTCATGGGCATCCATAATTCTCTTGTTGAGTCTGCGAATATGTCTCTCTGCTGACTTCGTTCTAATGTTTCGGGGCTAAATATTGCCAGCCCAATAATTGACCTTGGGTAATGTGGAGGTTTTCACATACTATATAACGAAGCATTCATCCTTGTCTTTCCACCCGCGACACTACCCATGGAGTTTTCTGCTTCGACTGCTCGACTCGCAGTGTTGGTGCCTCTCGCGGTCGTTGCTGTGCACATAGTTCGACGAATTGTTCGAGCGCGTACAAAACAAAAGAGATATCCTCTCCCGCCCGGGCCTTCACCACTCCCCATCGTTGGCAGCGCCCTCTCAATTAACACAGAAGAACCCTGGTTGACCTATACAGAATGGCGTGCCAAGTACGGTGAGTAGAATACTGAGTGAGAATGCCTGACTCTAACAATGCCTAGGTGACATAATGTATCTCAGGCTCATGGATTCCGATATTGTCATCCTGAACTCACCCTCCGTCGCAACGGACCTTCTAGAGAAGCGATCCCAGATATACTCTGATCGTCCTTTCATCGCGACCATTGACCCGTGAGTAATTTGTTTTCATAGGATCCATCCTCGAGATCGACTTATGGTGACTGACGTCCTCGTAGATATGGTCATGACTGTAACTTTGCGTTCACACGCTATGGTGACCATTGGAGATTGTGCCGCCGAATATTCCATCAAACGTTCCGCCCTGAATCTGCTTTGGGCTTCCGTCCCATGCAACTTCGCAGAGCCCGGCAGATGATTGTGAATATGATGGACGAGCCTGATGGGTATCCATCTCATTTCGCAACGTGAGAACTTTATAGACTTTGGTTCATTTTTGGTTGTGACCCGACTCGTTCACCTAGGTTCTCAGCAGCCGTATCCATGTCTGCGGTGTACGACTATGAACCGAGTCCCCGGAATGACCCTATGGTGTCAATTATAAAAAATTACCTCGAAGCTTCCATCTCGGCATTGACTTCCGAGAAGGCACTCCTCCTTAAGACATTCCCGTTCCGTGAGTGGCTCTCTGACAGTGTTATTTGGTAATAGCATGTGTTCAAGTTAAATGGGATAAGTGCTAAATGTTCCGGATTGGCTTCCCGGGTCCTGGATCAAACGTGAGGCGAAGGTGGCATATGACTTGAGGAACAAGGTGGTTGAAACTCCGTACCAATACGTTCAGAAGCACATGGTAAGCCCTCTTCGCGCTGAAATAAAATAGCCATGACGCGGCTTTTGTCGCCCAGGAATCTGGGGACTACTCAAACACTACAATGGTCGCAGATCACATCACCCGTATGGAGAAACTGGATAGTTCTTATCGTCCTGTCTACGAAACAGCCCTCAAATATGCATCTGCGACTGCTTTCCTTGGTGAGAATTTTTCTGACGCAAACGAGCATACGTCGATTAGTTATTCACCATTTTGCATACAGGCTCCGCGGAAACGGTTTGTGGTATATTTTTAGAGCGTGTATATCCCTCATGGTACATACAGACCGCCTCGACATTGATGACGTTTACGCTTGCAATGGTCAAGAACCCGCACGTGTGGAAGCGCGCTCAGGTCGAAATTGACGCAATGATAGGAACTGGTAGGCTGCCCGAGTTTGACGATAGACAGAACTTGCCATACATCGACGCAATCGTACGAGAGACACTGCGATGGAGGCCTGTCGTTCCCCTAGGTACATGCATGGCTGCCAATGTTTTCGAAGCCCATTTGGCTGATTTCGCCAAGGTATTCCGCACTCGGTCATCACCGACGATGTATACAAGGGTTACTGTATTCCTGAAGGTATGTTATGAGCACGCACTACTACTCATCTGCTTGGTGAATAAACGGTCCGCTCAGGCGCAACCGTCATTTCAAACGCATGGTATGTACCTCTGTGGCCGTAGTAGGAGTTGCGGCATGGTGGTTCACTGTCGTCTAGGGCCATGTCGCGCGACGAAGCTCGGTATCCCAATGCAGAGAATTTTATTCCCGAGAGATTCTTGGATGACGAAGGGATGTTGACGGACGATGAGCCCCAGTACGTCTTTGGGTTCGGAAGACGAGTCTGCCCAGGTTGGTCTATCCATGCCGAACTCAAGGTGACTGCTCACGCACAAGGTTGTTTCTCTTTTGCAGGACGACACACTGCCGACGCGTCGGTCTGGACCAGCATCGCGACGATGTTGGCGACGCTCGATTTCAATCTGGCCAAGGACTCGGATGGAATGGACATCACCTTCACAGCGACGTTTGCAAACGGAATTACGCAGTACGTCGAGACAGTTCATGTTCTAGGCTTTTTTGCTGAAACGCATCAGACACCCTAAACAATTTCCGTGTCAACTGGTCCCTCGCGCACACATCAGCAGAGAATATCTCGAACGCATTCTATCCCAGTGACGTGTTACTTTGTACAGGGCGGGGGGTAGGCCCTTATCGCACTTGCGTGAACCTGCATGCAGCATAAAGAATTTCGCTATTCGATAGATACACCTGGTAATGCAAATGGACGTGTCAACTAGTCGAACATGTTCTTGAAAATAGTATACTGTATTTGCAAAGTTTTCCGGATCAGGATCAACCTTCGATTGTATAAAGCCTTGTGCACTCTAGGCTAGTGTACGATTTTCGGTTGTTGACGCCGTAGCGATTGTTGGACTTGTGAAATAAGGAGGAAAGGTGAAATGCGGTCAAAAAAATGTAACGAATGAAGCGTCTGTATCCTAATCGTACTATCTACTAGCCGGGCTGCGCTGAGACATCAGATGGTTCTCCGCACGTTCTGTCGAGTTACACTTTACAATATTAATGGTGATCTGCCTGAATAATCAACCGGGGTCGGAATGGGTACGTTTTCGAGCCTGCGAAAGCTCCCGTCAGGGGCCCGATTACCCCCGACCGTGTCATTTGTGTTTGTGTTTGCTTACGTCATGATTTTGTCGTCGCCAAAACCACGGTCCACTCGGACCAACAAAAGCAATGAGTCACGCGTGCACAAGAGCGAGCGAGATACCGGCGCCCAGGTGACTGCGTGTGAGTGGACGAGCGTGTACATGTACGCCAGTCAATGAAGGCATAGACATTCTCTTTGTACTTGAACCCAGTATGTTTTCCAACTCGAGCTCAAGGAAGAGGAATGGTGAGTAACATGCAAGCATGTGGCCATTGATGAACAGCACTGAAGAGAGCAACAGAGCCAAATGGTACTAGGGCGAACGGTCAATTTCGCTTGGGCGGCGGTCAGCAGGTGCGAGCATCGGCGACTAACGAAAGAGAATTACTGACGGATGTTCAGGAATCAAACTCTGCCTCGAATGCAACTGACGCGAATCCAATCGAAATCAAAGCTCAAGGACGTATATATTCGGTTGCTTTTCTTGCTAATGGGAGGCACATCGTGAGCGGGGGAAGGGAAAAGAAAATTCGAAGATGGCGAGTGGAGGATGGCAAGGAGGTGGGAAAGCCAATGGACGCTGGCAGCGTGGTTTACAATCTGGCGGTGTCGCAAGATGGCCAGTGGATCGTGTGTGGGACGCACAGCGGTCAAGTGAGCGTCTGGGATGCGAAAAACCACGAAAAAGTGATCCAGTTCAAAGCACACAGCTGGGCGGTGAATGCGTTGGACG
>JBBPNU010000430.1:0-17436 GCA_038091055.1 Leccinum angustisporum
GGGACATAGTAACCATTGCTGGTTTAACCGTATGTTTTTACTGTTTGCGAACATCATCACTTCCGACCGATGAATAGGCAGACATTCAAACCATAGGTGCCGCAACAATATACTCTTCAACTATGGCAGCCTCCAAGTTTGCTCCAGATGGTGTATTGGGATTGGCTTTCCCGTCTTGCTCAAGACTTATTGGCGGGAGCCCTCTGTTTCACACGCTCTACAATGAAGAAAAGCTGTCTGAACCAGTGTTTTAACTCAAGCTCACCGATTCCGGAGGCGAGCTGTACGTCGGTGGAACGAACAAGGACCTTTACTTTTATGATACCCTCGTCTTTGTCCCTGTAACAAATCCGGTGAGTGCAAACGCCAGGCTGCATTGATGCATACTTAGATTTCACTTTCAGGTTCTCTGGCAGCTGAACATAGATAACATTCAAGTGAACGGATACATAGTTCTGAGAGATGTAGCCGCCGTCATCGACACTGGTGCCCACTTCATTATTGGTGATTTCCACCGAGCTTTGGACCTGCACGACGCGGGTCGCGGGGGGGAATACAAGGGCAAACTGAGGGGTCGTGGTTATTACACTTGTGAGTTGCGATCAATTTCTGTACTTTTTATAGACTCCCTGTAGTCCCATGCAAGGCTTTTCCTTCCGTGATTTTTACCATTGGTAGAGAGCCGTTTCCGCTCCCTGCCACACTCAACCAGGGACAGGTTATGTATCGCTCGCGCAATTGCTTTAGCGGAATTGTGACGGTGTATCCGGATCATGCTAGTGAGATTGTTCTGATCAGCATTTCCTCTTCCCATGCTGACCGGCGAACCCGACTAGCGACCTGGTCGATCGGGACCATCTTCCTCCAGCAGTTCTATACCATTTTTGATTTCAACAGCCAGTCACCACGAGTTGGATTCGCAAGGCTAACGCAGAGGAAATAGATAGATACTTACATACTAGTGTTTTTTGCACAAGAGGTCTGATCGTAGAGTCACGACCTGCCACCACCCTACCGGTTTGTTTCGTCATACTAGACATCCTTGCTCGTTCTCTTTTGAAGAGGGGTCGTAGATGTGTGACTCCAAGCATGAATAGCAAACGTCACCTCGCAGTCCCTACAACATCTCCTAGCAGCCGCGCAATCATTGGCTAGGCAATCATTAGTACCACATACGAACTCAAAATCTTCCTTCACGGGTACAAGGCGTCGGACGCGGCCGCGCTCCAGAACACATCCACCGTTGCCGAAGTGAAGACAGAGTGTCTCGCACAGGCGACGGAACTCGACCTTACGCTGGTGCTTGAGATAGAAGCAAAAGGCGTGCTGCGCGACTTGCTGGGGGAAGGTTCAGGGATTCGAAGGAGACGCCGGGAGGGCAGGGTGTACTCGCCTGTTATTCTCGAGTCTCGCAGACAGTAAATTACTTGCCGCCCAAGCACTCGCAGGCTGACCGCGCAGCACTCTAAATGTCAATGATCTCGCCAGCGAGACACCAGAGAGCATCCTCCTCGGCGCTGTCAGTGGCGATTAGAGTAGGTATTGCACCGATAGGGCACTCGTTACCTTCTCGCTGAAGTTCATGTGGGAGACCTCTCTCGAGACAGCGACGAAGTGGTGAATAACGAGGTTGAACGTTGATGGAGCAACGCTGATGTTGTGAGCGATGTTCATGCAGTGCCTTCCTTGGCTGCCCTTCCTTTGTGTATGTCCGCCCATAGCTCTACGAAGCGAATGAGGGAGTGAGGCGAGTGCAAAATCCGTCATTTCTCGGGGGACGACGTAGACTTTGGTAGTACCTGGGACACCCCCCAGGGCCGTAGGTCGACGGTGAACGTTTGGAAATTAATTATTCGGGGGGTGCGTATGAGAGTCTGTGTGCGATACGGCTATGAGGAGGTCGGGCGTGTGGGCAGTGATGGCATTCTCCCCATGTCCCCCGTCGTCGTCTCCATCATCGGCGGGACGATCCCGAACCACCGCAACGCCTTTACAACCCGTTCGCGTGGTCCTGGGTGCGGAACGACCTCTTCCAAAGCAGAGACGAGCGAGCGAGCGTCGTTTTCCGGGACGTTCTCACTGTCCGTGCGCTTTTCCAGAGCAAGTCGCGCAAAGTCAAACCACAACCGAGTGAAGACGTTAGACGATCTATCAGTACTAGCCAGTGTCCCATCGATTTGAACGCATGCACGAGGTCGGCGATCCCTGGGTATCTGTGTCGGCGTGCTGCGTGACAACGTTGTACCGAAAGACACAAGGTTGGACGGACCTACTATGTCGCGCCGTTGACGTCGTCACTGCCGCGTCCGCTGTGCCCCATCCTCGTCTTGTCGTCGCGGTGTCACTGACGTCGTAGTATCTCCCCCTCCTCGGATGTTGAGGACAAGAGCAAGGACGAGGATGAGGGCTTTACTCACCTGAATCCGTCTCGTCGTCAACGTCCCGTCCTGTCCCGTCGCACCTTCATTGCTTCGTCGTCGTGTCGTTGTCGCACCGTCAGTCGGCGTTGCGCGCTCGTCACGTCGTCGTTGTCGTCGCGTCGACGTCTTCGACGAAGTCTAGCGGAGGGTGAGGAGGGACAGAGAAGGAGGGACAAAGGGAGGGACGTACCCGTCTTCGCCGTCGTTGCCGTTGCGCCCGCGACGAACGTCGTCGACGTCTTCGATGAAGTCTGGCGGAGGGGTGAGGAGGGACAGAGAGGGAGGGACAGAGGGAGGGACGTACCCGTCGTCGCCGTTGCGCCCTCGTCACGTCGTCGTCGCGGGTATGTGCGTGTCGTCGATGTCGACGTTGCGGGTGAGGGAGTGGGTCGTCATTGACGTTGTGGATGAGGGGGCGTGTGTCCGGTGTGTCCGGCGTTGGGTCGTCACGGTGGAGGTCTGGCGTGGAGGGACAGAGAGAGTGAGGGATAGAGGGGGAACGTACCTGTCGTCGCGGGTGTGGGCCGTTACTCAAGCACCGCGCAGCCAGTCCTAAACCCACACCATGTGTCCCAAACCCGTATTCATCGTCGACTGTTCATATCACGTCCGTCAGTTCGACAAGCTAGTAAAAACGAGAACCGACTTGCCAGCTCCAATTTGGGAACGAGCGGAAGGACGCTCCCGCTGAGCGACACGAACAAATAGATCTCTTCGATATACGACAGCGCCACCTCTTCGCGGTCTCATCTTGGATGGGGTGGTTGCATAACCTCAAAAGTTCTGCCGTCATTCTGTACCGTTGCAGGATGAGATCTGGGAGGTCCATTTGGGCGTACGCGGGATTGCTCTGTGTAGTACCGCGGTGTATGCGCGACGACGATCGGCGGAGCGGAAGACAGCATAGGAAAGACATACCTGGAGACGATCGAGTATGGTCCGTCCACGCACCTCACGGTTCTTCTTGGTAGATTTGACGACGGACGTAAACAGCCACAATGTTTGTTGTGGGTATTCGCGGATGACCCTGCTGATGATCATGGACAATACATCATACACCTTTTCGTTCGTGTGCCCCACCCTAGACACGATTTGAGGGAACGCCGTGAACCACTGCCGCCAAGGTCAGTAGGTGGTGCGCATCGACAGGAAGCAAACGGACCTTGTAAGCCGGAACGGTTTTTACCGCTTGACATATGGCCTCGTGAATGTTCTTGTTAAAGATGGCATGATTTGCTGTCTTGGGATACTCTCCAAAGTCCAACCAAAGCGGGCCTTGGCGTAATTCTTGACCGTATGGGCGTTCATTCGAATAGCCCTACGATCAATTTTAATACTTTTTCTGTATCCTCAAAAGCCGGCGATTTTTTCATACCGTTCGTCGTCCGGAAAAGAAAGTTGCTTGACGCAGTGGTCGTGGAACCTTCCAAGATGGTACAGAGCGCTCTCCATCATCGTGCCCTGTGTCGAAGTGGTCTGGAACGCTTTCAGGAGTTGCGACGGCTCGTACCGATCCGCCGACTCGTTCATCCAACGCGCCCGCAAGATATGTGCCTATAACCAACGATAAACACGTATCTCTCTCGAGCAAGAGAAACGATGTCTTGCCTTGCCCCTCATGCGCTCCACTTCAGGGTCATGACTGCCGCCCGCCGTCAAGTCTATCGTATCCGGATCCGGATCCTCCATCAGACCGCTCAGTCGCATCGAATTCTCGAGTTCGTGGAGTGCCCGCAGTGGTT
Organism: Leccinum angustisporum; assembly: GCA_038091055.1. NCBI lineage: Eukaryota > Fungi > Basidiomycota > Agaricomycetes > Boletales > Boletaceae > Leccinum > Leccinum angustisporum. Next base: position 4,163 of record JBBPNU010000430.1, read on the forward strand.
CGCCCGTTGCCTTTACCAGCTCAGCGCTTTGACTTGCTGTGCCTGCAGTGTCGCCGAATACGCCGTCTGCCACTGTTTGGCTTTGCGCGCGATCTTGGCGCTCGCAATCCACGACTGAGCAATCTCCTTGGTAATCAGCGGCGAGGAACGAGGGTTGTTTTTTTTTTTTTTTTTGAATTCGCCAGACTCGTCCGAATGACAGACAAGTTTCTGACCTTAGTGAAAACGCAGTCCGCCGCATGCTCAACATGGCTTGCAGAACTCGAAAGTTGGGGAGCGTGGAATCGAAACGGGAAGCGAGACGTCCTCCGAGAGACTTGATCGCCTTGCGCCGACTTTACGAACGCTGAATGTTCGCAGACACGGCACCGTAAATGAGCTCCGTCTCGTGGAGCATGTGCAGATCTAACAAAGTATCATGCCCACCAACCGCTCCATCGCGTTCTTCATTACGGACAACGCGCCCGCTTACAACGCAGACGACGTGTGCGCACCTGTAGGCTTCGGCGACCGCGTAGACCCAGGCCCACCGCGGCTCTGACAATGGTCATCGATCGCTTCCCAAAGGCATCGAAGAACCTGAGGAGAAGGTTAGATAGTTGATCAGGCAAGTATACGGGCTGCCACGTACCAACTCCGAATGGTTATTGTCCGACTTGAACACGCACTCGAGCAGGCTTCGAAGAAGTCCAAACATGCGCTCGGTAGGCAACGAACCCGCATTGACGCCGCCCCTGGCAACTTGTTGTTGATGCGATGCAAGGCATAGCCGATGAAGTGGGGGAGTTTCACGGTCGAATCTCTGAGAAAGGGGAGCCTTTACGTGTACTTGGCCGTTGCCGAAGCGTGCTGCATAACGAGTGAGTAAATATATAACGGGACGACAGTTTGTCAAACGACTCATACTACTACACGTACAAAGAAAACATACTACAAGGCGGGTTCCTGAGAGACGTAATTCAGCAGCAACGTTCACTTACCCGAGCCCGTGGCCCTTCTATTGGCCACCGGACGGGTCTTAGATCCCCGCGGCTGCTCCTGTCCGGACGGTCGGCCCAAACGAGACGAGGCGCGTGGAGGAGCGGGATTGGTGAGGCCAGGGAGGGGGGCTCGGGCTCGGGCGGATGTTTTGGGTTGGTAGCCAACGGACGAAGGCTCGTCAGCCGAAGACTCATCGAGCTCGGGCTCGGAGTCAGGATCATAAGGCCGTTTTTCACCTCTGAAGACGGCATTCTCGAGCCAGTACTTGTAGCGTTGGTAAGCGGTGAGCTTCATCGCCTTGAGTAAATCGCCATTGAACCTTGGCCAACGGATCTTGAGAGGGGTTTGACTTTGTATAATTGCGTTGGCTGCGTCGGCTTCCAAAGGCTCGTTGAGTCGGGCGAAGTGATCAACGATGGAATGTTTGATTGCAGAAACCCCCTGCTCTAGCATCGCCTCGATCGCCGCCGTTTCAACCTCAGGAAATAGGCTCTGGTGCCTGATTAAACGTATGCTCATTTACGTCAAAAAAAGAACTCGACATACCCCGTGTGCCACGTGCGCGGCATCTGTTGCGTCTAGGTCGATGACGTCTTCGCCTGGCTGCCTGACCCAGACAGTGTACTCGACGCTTTTGATGCAGCCCCACTTGTGCCCTTTCACAATAACTGGGGCACCAATGCGGAGAGGTCGGCTAGTAGCGTCTAGACGTAATAAAATATTAATAAAGCCAAAAAATCCTCCTGCTCCAGGCAGTCCCCATTCTGCTTAAAAAATGCCCACGCATCGGAATCCTTCGCAGGAGAGGCGAAGTGGAAGTCTTCCTCGACCACGACCAAAATAACAACGACGAGATGGGGGAGACGTTGGACGTATCGACGCAGCTTGGCGAGTGCGTCCGACCTGTCTTGAGAAAACGCGCATTCGCCTATTAAAGCGTACCGATGAGAGGCGTCCGAGAGACCTTGAGTGTCCGTCAAAGACACCAAAATGTCAGGAATGTAGGTAGATCGCCCGACCACGAGACGATGGTTCATGCGAATTCGAACACAAACGATGTCTTCGTCGTATGGTACGTCGTCCAGAGCCTTTGCGAGGGCGTAATGCAGATCGTCGAAAGGTGCATCGTGTACGGGAGTAGGCATCTTGATACGCATATGTCCGAAATCGGCGTCGTATATCAATCTGTCGAATCATTATATAATCCGAACTTCTCTAAGGCACGAAAAGAAAACGTACATCATACTTGTCGAGAATACAGACATGTCCTCGACGATATGTAAAAGTACCTTGTATTCAGCCGGCCGGACATCATGGAAGACCTGTTAGCAGAATAGATGAGTAAATAACAAATAGACGCTGGGAGAAAGCATTGCCTTCGAAGTTTCTTCGGGGGTCTTTGCGATGTGATCTAGAATGCGTTTGCACGCATCTTGCAGCAGCATGAAATCAGCGACACGAATCTAACATTTCAGACAGAATTACCTAGATCGATCGCCTTAGACACGTCGGAACTGATCGCTTTTTTGATCGCTTTTTTGAGAAGAGCGTCCCATTGATTAGATCTGATCCGCTTTGAATCAAGCCCCTCGATACTACGGAGGTTTTTGCAAAACGAAGTGTGGCGAGGAGCCACTACCTGACTATCATCAGGTGGGCGAGCAGGCTGGGGCGACGGGGTAGTGGTAGTTGGACTGACAGGACCCTGAACAGACAAGGAAATGGCCCCAGGTGCAGAGGTCGAATGAGCGACTTTAGGCCTCCTCAGGCTCCTCTCCGGTGGAATTGACTTATATACTAGAGCCTGTATAGGATCCTTGGGCTTCAAGAACTGAATCTCCCGACGTGGAGAGCAGCCGCGTGCCTTGTCTGCATCATGATGAACGTGGGCCGCCATTCGAGACGAATAGCTGTAGAATGCGGAGTCGTAGCCCTCACTGGCATGGACCATAGTTGCGGTTGTCATGGTAAACGAGTTACAAAATCGACCTGTACTAATAGTGAGCAAAAGGGTGCACAAAGACGGGACAAAGATGAATGGCTCAACCGTTGGATACTTTCAAACGGGGTTCCGCAGCTACCGTAGAAAATCGGTGAATTCCTAATCTGAGCACATACGTGGTTAAGTTCCCACGCAGCCACCGTGGGTCGCACTCACCTAACATTTCAAAATGGGAAGCTGAAGCGCTGAAGCCTGAAATAGATTCCCAGTCTAGGAAGAATGTCCATCAGTGACAGGTAATATTTCCGCGTACGGTGCTGTGAGTCCGGACTCTGAACATTGTTGAAGTTTGAACATTGTAAATTTGTAATACGTAACGTACGTAGATTTCCCACACCGGCCTGCTACTGTAAACGGTATCTCCGACCAACTGCGAGTAGGCTAGACTCGTGCAATGTATTATGATTCAATGTCCTCGACTCCTCTCAGATCAGGAAAAAGTGTTCGCACCTGTAGCACGTCACTGCTATATAGGCTATATAGCACTATGTAGCTGTAGTTTACAAATCACGTTCTATATACTATGCGGGATGAACAGACATTACCAAGCGCATTCAACACGAGTGGTTCAATTATAACCCGTTCAGAATGACGAACGACGCAACGGCGGGAAAAATGACACGACGACGTGGCATGGTGCTGCCGATGGGCCTGCGGTGTTTTCACACGCATTATTACTTTGAAAGCCTGAACCCTACGGGTCCAGGAATAAAATACAGGAATACATAAGGCTACGACTCCTCAGTGAGGGTACATGTGTTCTAGGTTTTCACGCCCTCAAGGAAGCCTGAGTGCGAGTTGCACGCCATCCGTACGACTGCCTGCCTGATTTTCTAGGACTTGCAAGGTGTTATCCTCCCCTCAGTTCTCGTCATTGCTAGCACGGTCGCATACACGATGGGCTTGACATGGGGCGGTACTATGATAGGTTCAGCCATAGTGCTCGTTCCGATCATTATTGGCCTACTCGGCCTCATTCTTTTTATCGCTTACGAGCAAGTGGGGCGTGTTAGGTGCCGATGGTGCTGATGTGACGAACGCAACTGGTATTAGTGGGTAAGGTGCCTTTCTAGAGATTTTGTTTTTTCACTCCAGCTCTGTCCCCGTCAGGTATATTCAGACGATCTGCATCGCACTCAACATGTTTGCCGTCATCTGTAAGTCAATCTTTTGAACATCACCGCCACTGGCAGCCCCGCCCACCATACCCACAGATTTCTTCTCCGTCTATTTTCAAGCCTGCAAGGGAGTTTTGCCCGTCGTATCCGGGGTCTACACTCTCGGCCTCTGCGCATTCGCGCCAGCGGCCATCCTTGTCGGTCTATCGGTCAAAGCGACAGGTCGATACAGGCCCCAGATGTGGGCTGCCTGGGCGGTCGTGCTCATCGCCATGGGTCTGTTGAGCGCCCTCACAACAGACTCGGCATCGGATACGATGGGAACTGGGATCGCGGCGTCAGTGGGGTACTTGGTTTTGCTTGGTCTCGGTACCGGGTACGTCTATCCCGCCCAGTCCAGGGGCGATGATCATGGGTCCTGTGACATGGAGTTGCTTGAGTCCGAAGAAATGCTGATGAGGTTGCCCCTCCCCCCCGTTTCATTTCGCATCTAGATCGCTCTATGTGACGACCATGTACCCCATCCAAGCACCGTTGTCGGCCGCGCAAAACGCACCCGCGCTCGCGTGGATGTGGTTCCTCCGTTCGTTTGTCAGCGTGAGTTCTGAACCTCCTTCTGGCCGTTGGGTTGCGTGCTTTGTGGTGGATGATGACATCTATCCATCTATTAGGTCTGGGGCGTCACGATCGGGAGCACCGTCCTCCAAAACGAGCTCTCAAAGATGCTTCCCGCGTCGTTTAGCGGCAGTAGTCAATTTGGCCCAACTAGCGCCGCCATAGGCCCCTACGCGCTCATTCCTGAGCTCGCGGGACTTCCTCCACACCTGAGGTCCGAAGTCCAGGCCGCGTTCGCACGCAGTCTGGCGGTCTTGTGGCAAGTCTTGTTGGCGGTCTGCGCCGTTGGAGCCGTGGCGTCCTTATTCATGAGAGGACTTCCGCTTACTCATGCACCTGATACAATTGAGCACGGCGACAGGGACCAGGGCCGAGCGGAAGGACAGGAGTTGTCGTGACCCTTCTATTTGAATGTGTTGTATTGTTACATTTCGTTTAATCGCAGTTCCTTGTGCTACTTATCTCAACACGGCAAGTGCCAAAAGACGAATGAATCTCGTTGATAGGAAGGTGGCACCATATAGTTAATATGTCAACGTCAGCACTCTAGTTGGGCAGCACCGTCTCCGTCTCGCGCTCCATCCAAGTGAGATAGCGTGTCGGAAGCCACACTCTTTACCGAACAGCTCTGCTACGATCATTTGTCCGACCACCTCAGCGCTGGAGAGGGAAAAGGAAAAGGGGAATACGGATTGAAGTAGTTAATCTCGTAGGTTCGAAGAAGAGCTAAGAAAGAGAGGGAGACGGCTGCTCACCATGCGAACGCACGTGGCATCCCGTGTCCCGAATATCCTGCGGCGATGTACTGGCCAGCGTATTTCTGTGCGTCAGCAACATCGTTTCCTCGTACAGCGGGCAATCTATCTATGGGTCCGACCTGCGAGTGTCATACACCAGACCAAAAGGCAATCGACAAGTTAGAAAACACGAGTCGTACGGGCGGGATGAAAATGAATGGTCCACACTTACAAAGGGCTCCCCGATCGCAGTGTAACCCATGATGTCGGTCTGTAACAGCGTGATCATGATCAGATCACGACGAAACCACAGAAGGTAACGCATATACGCACCCATTCCATCTCGGGTTCTTGCCCTGGTTCAAACTTACCTTTAAACACCCTCGGCAAAAGCGCCCTGAGGGCTTCCCCGACGTTAGGGTGACACGTCGTATCGTCGTCGACATACGCTTCCAGGGCAGGGAGAGCAGCTTCACGTCCACCGCCGAGGATGATCAGAGGCTTCTCCGTGTCCATCTTGACTGGACGCGGGAACCAGTATTCAGAGTGCTACAGACAAGAAATGCAGTCAGGCGTCAGTAATAGGCCAAAAAATCGAGAGGTTAAAATGATTAAGATATAGGCAGAGGCTAGAGCAAAGCAAATTCGATACCTCGCCGCCTTTCTCGGACCAACCGTTCGTCTTGATCTCGTCCTTACCGACAGAAGCGCGCATCGCGATGACCTGTCCACGGACAGGCACAATTCCCTGCGTGCCTGCTAAGAATGGGAGAAGATGGAATGCATATCCATTCGTGGCGTGGACGACGCGGCTGCAGGCGATGGTGCCCCTCAGAGTCGATAACGTGTATGCGCGCGTAGCATTTGTCGTCCCGCCTGCAGACTCGATCGCCGTGACGGGGGTGTGAGTGTGCAGCACCAGATCAAAGTGCGAGCCACGTGATTTGGCCTGTTGGTACAGTTTCGTGACAAGCTTGAGTGGCCAGAGGTTGTGACCTGGAATCTTCACCGCAGGTTGATGCGCGTCGAACATCTGAGATTTGCGCGAGTAGTAACGGGAAGGAGAAATGGAGAAAAAAGTATTTGAATATGAATCAATCGGTCGACAATGGTGAACGGCTCACAGCTTCGACTTGTTCCTTGCTCAACGCAACGACACCCTCCAAAGGCCAACCCGCGATCTCTGCTGCCTTGAGATCGTGGCGCATCTCCTCCTCTTTCTCTTCCGTGAACAACAGGTCGACGTGACCGCCGTCCACGAGATCGACGTCGTCCGCCCATCCGCGGTCTTGGATGATGCGCACGAGCGACGACGCGGTGTGGGCTTCGACAGCGTACGATCACTTCGCTTCCACGGTACCGTACTTGGCAGTGCGTGCATGAAATTTCCAAAAGGCGGCGGGAGTAAGGTGGCCACCATTTCGACCTGTGTGAATCCGTGAGAGGCCGTTCGGTCGGTCGAGATGAACGAGTTCCTCACCGGTCGCCCCTGCACCTGAATTCGAAAGAGAGACATCATCAGCTTCACATCGTGCCCAGCGGTCGACTCAGAGAGAACGAAGTACATACGCACAAAAGTCTCTCGCCTCGACAATGACCGCCTTGAGTGGCGCCTCGAGCTGCACCGTGTTCGCCGCGACCGCTTCGGAGAGGTGGTACGCCGCATACGTCCGACGCGTCGGCGGTTAGTGCTCCCGTACTGCCCTCGCGGGCGAGCGGATCAGCACTGTCCGAAGAGAAATCGGTCCAAAATGAGCGCGTCGGGTTCTGCGAAGGCAAACCTGCTGGCTTGTTGTGTTCGACTGAGAAAACTTTCTGGAGAGAAATCCATTCGTCGAACAAGACGAGGCTCGCGTCCACGTCGCGAAAAGTTGCTGCCTTCTTGTTCTTGATAGCCTCTCGAAGATTGGAGACACTCTCTGTTTTTGAGATCGTGACCTGGAACGCATCATTTCCAGAACGGACCCAACAGTTGAGCGTGAGCAGATCCATGCAGTGGCACGGATGAATGGTTGTCTGAAAGCTGACACTGACTCGGACAACAAGTTGGTTGCGGTCACAGCTGAGTCAGCCGTCACGTGAGTAATTAACATTGCTTCTATTACCATTAGACGGAAGCAGCGTCCACTCAGTTCCTCGTAAGAACAGCAAGTTTTTGGGCCTCGGTGCTGCTCGGACACTTTTCTTGCACTCGCAGTGAGTGACGCACGGTACCGCGTGCAGGGCCTTTTACATCAACGTTGGCGCAACACCAGACGAGGCCTAGACTACCGGCGAGCCATGTGACGCGCTGCGTGCACATTTGTGAACACTGTGATGAGGTGGGGGCGCCATTATCATAAGTGCAGTGCACTTGTGCACTCCTGGGGTGAATGATAAAAAAAACACCGCTTAGAGACAAGGGATCGGAAGGGTACCTGAGGTCCCATATCCTAATGATTCCATCTTCACTACCTCTAGTAACCAACCATTTCCCTTCGCTGTGGAAGGATGTGAGCATCGAAACAGGTCTGCTACCGATTTGCATGCTTCAATGCGGGGGCTACCACCGCAGTGGAGCGCTGAGCGCTGAGTCGCGAATTCCAGTGGCGGAATCACGGTTGTTTATTTATGTAAATATACTTGGCTTTGTATTATTCTATTTATTTTCTTGCTCCGCCTTTTCCCATGCACACTGCCTTATTCCCTTCATTTGATTCCGCCTGCGACGCGTTTTCTACGGAAAGCTGCATACGTATGTACATGATCGAGGCTCACCTTCGAGATCCACCGACAACTCAGAGGTCCGTTCATAAGTTACATAAACAGCTCCGCTCAAATTTGGAATCTCACCAGTGCGGGCTGGGCCGAGGATCAGGTCCCGGCTGGCTGTCGATGAAGGATGGCAACGTGTGCGTAGACGTGTATGTCTACCACGCGTCGTCCAGGATCACTGGCCTCAAATAGCGGGGTGGGTTTTGGGTGCTAGAGTCTTTGGGGACCTCCAGGCTCCAGCACTATTACGTCCCTCCGTGATGCCGTTCTGTCTCGACCTTCACGAGTTCATACATTTCTTAACTCACAGCTAGATATTGTTATATTTCATTTACCAGGCCCGGATCTCAAACAAGCACTCAGTCGCGCGACGACCGTCGTCCGCGAATTAATTGAGTTCAGCTATTAAATATCCCATTCCCTTGCTGGCCAGTAATGTGTCGTTACAGCTGTTCTCGGACCAATAAGCGAAATTCTTGGATTTTCACCAAACATTAAGCCTTCAAGAGCAAATAAGGTACCCGTCCATTGGCCCTATCGCCTAAGTGACCTCGAGATCGAGGCAGATCTCTACCTACACTGGCTGGAGAGGGTTATAAGGAGGGTGCAGCCTAACGGCCAATGACACCCAATGTCCTCCAGAACTTACCGTTCCCTACCTATTATTTTGGCTATGAATGTGCACCCCGTAAGTCGCCACTGCCACCCTCTCCCCAGAAAGCTGTTGACACAGCACTCAGAATGGCACAAAAGTTTTCTTCTGGACTGCCGCCGGTGATATCAAATATGGAACCGTGAATGGCACAAACCGCCTTCCCGATGTAATGTTATTTGTCTTGAAATGCGCCACACTTGTATCTAACATTTCGTAGGGGACACAAATTGTCATTATATCGGTGGACGGAGGCGAAGGCAGTCGCAGTCTGCCGTAAGCAGTCTGAACTTACTGCCTGAACATATACTGACTCAGCGAAATTCTAGCGTGTCCAGCGTTTCAAAAGTGAAGTAGGACGAGTTGTTATTCACGCATACACTTCAAATCTGCATCTCGCTAGAGCCATTGCATCGACTTCGCATCCACACAGTGTATCGATCTACTTCCCATCAGCCACATAGTTATTTATTCGTCTGTAGCCGCGGACTATTCCTACTACGCAATATGTTGTGTTTCGCACTCAGCTCACCTGGATTCGACTCTAAAAAACCGTATCGAAGGGATAATTTTGTTATGACGTGTCTCCAAAACGCATGGTGTCAGTTACCAGGGTTCTGGGAATCGGTACATAAATCCGGAGCCCTTACACGTTTTGTGGTTCTGCCCTGCAGACCCACAAGTATAAGCAGTCGCTTGCTGATCCCTCCCTGGCTGACCAGACAAAACTGGGGCGATGAACTCAAGCGAGAATTTGACATTCAAGTTAAGTTCTAGACCGTCGAGTAGACATGTGAGATCGGGACTAATACCTTTGGTTGATCACGAGCACCTGCTGGGGATGAAGTTGTCCGTCCGATCGCGGGGCCTGTGTGTAACTCCCCATTCTCGAGGGTTCAACGTTCAAGTTGATACCCCAGTAAGTCGGAGAACTCCAAGCACTCCCTCCTGGCCGCATGACCAATTCCAAAGCACCCCGTTTGTACGCGTACATACACGAATCTCATTCTCGTCACATTATATCCGCGCTTTGCGTATGCGAGCGACTGGTAAATAGATCGAACGTTGCAGAAAAAACGGAAGCAAAATAAAATAAAACATGCGGTTGTTTCATGTTCGACTTCAAACTGAACCCGGGATGTCCGTGGGTGTCGTATTGTATGTATACATTGGTGTCAAGTTACATGATCTCCGAAGGTATCGCCACGAAGGCTGCAATCAGGGTTGTGATACGGTTCGGAGCCTGAGGCATCCCCTTGCGCGAAGTCTCGTTTACTAGATCCCACATGTATTTAGTCGGCAAACCACAGTGTGGCTTGCGTTCATGCCCGATGGCTACATCTTTCCCTGCGTCAACCCTCCCTGCGGTCCTAGCTGGAACTAAGAAGGGGTAATTCACCGGGAAATGCATACACACCCTAATCATGATACTGAGACGCTGCCCGTCCGAGGGCATAATTGCATGTTTCCAATGGTAGCGGACACTATCCCTGTGATTCTCATTTCGAACCAGGGATTGAACGACACGAATGGACAGACACTACCTCTGTAGATAGACGCTACCAGATGGAAGCGCTATATCAAAGCTCTCTGACTCTAGAGAGTCGGGGGATTCCATCCTCAAAATCCTTGTCGCCCCTAGACTTACGCCCAATATCCATCCACCACTTGCAGAAACATTATCAATGTGAGGAAGTATTTCCCCAGATGATGCTAGGTGTAATATATGGGTTTGTGTGTTTTCCGAAGGGCAGAGTGCTCGCAAGCGGTTCAACAATGGAGCCAGACCGGGAACTTGATATTCCGGCCAGGACGAGAGGCTCATTTCACGGTAATCCCGGATAACATTATCGTAATGACCCTTGAGGGATGAGCAGCCGAAGGCGCAAGGATCGCAGATTATGTGCTTACCTCGTGGAATGTATAGTAATGGTCTGGCAAGAACACATCTTCCACGGGAATGGTGTCCGAAACCAGTGGACTGCTAGAACGATATTTATTCTGGAGTCTGCGGGCACGCACGCTCTCGAGGGTGTCGAGTTGACTTAAGGCCGTAGTCAACAGTAATCGCTGTTCGTGGTCATCGAAGAACATAGGCAAAAAAGTAAAGCCCTGTGGTAGCAGGTTGTTGGTGCCTCTAATAAATGTAAGATGTCTAGTCCTCGCAGGGAGAATAGACAGGGAGAGATGTCTCGAGATGTCTCGGAAAAGCCTCATAAGTTGGATGTCACCTTGAAGTCACTGGGCTTGGCCTGGACCATGAATGCAAAATGTTGCCCTTAGGTAAGTATCTTCTTCTGCCAACTATACACTTGAGGCCGCACCACAATTCCACGTCCTGCTCCTTCCCCAACGCCTCATCTCGAAGCCCAGCAATCAAGTCGGACTGACCGTCGACGTCACGCTCCATGGCCGTCCGGGATGAGGTCGCCATCTTGCCTTCGAGTCCGGATCAGCAAGGCAGTCCCCTCTATGCTGCATTAGCTCGGACGACGACGCGGGCTATCGCCTTGTATTTTTCTCGTCCAGCAAGACTGTTTAGGCCGTCCAAAGGCAAGCAAAACATCATGCAAATTCGCTTGTACTGATCGTCCACAAACCCAGTGAGCGGTTGGCACTCACTTCGGGGACATGCTAACAGACATGGCACCGCCCTCAGTCCCCAGTATATCGTCTCACTGGTAAAGAATCATGGTGTAGTTGTTGCCCTCTTCTCGAACACTTCCGAGTCAAGGCTTATATTGTTATAGTTCATGGTGATTCCTAAGCACTTTGTGCCTCCAATGCTCGCAAATGCAATGCTGGGTACGGTGCTTTGGACCACGTACACTGGCTGCTCCAGTTATCTACAATCTTACCTAGGGATTCATTCCATGTTCGCGGTTGCGTTGTCAGGCGCTGCTGCGGGTGGTATGCAAGCCTTGGTCGCTGCGCCTGTAGAAAACGTGAGACTCGTCATCGAAGGTGGCACTGGGAAAGGATGGTCCCATGCGTGGAAGGAAGTTTTCCGCGGAACACAACCGATCATCACGAGTAGATCTCAACAAGTCCGAGATATCAGACAACTTAGACTCTGGATGCAAGATGTTACCGAGATGGCTGGGCGTGGATGGGCTGGATGGGGGTGGGGCTGTGGGAAAGATGTATGTGGTAAGAAAATCTCATATCACTGGTCAAGTTATTTTATCTGTTCGTTTATCAGGCTTTGCTGCTTTCTTCACTGTTTTCGAGGTTACCCGCAAAGCAGCACGCGAAGTGAAATCCGCAACACAACATACTCTTCGAAGACTGCAGTCCGGAAACGAGACATCCTACAGCTCTAATCTACCACGATTCACCCATGCTTTTACATTGGTGTGCGGCGGCATAATGGCAGGTTTGGCATATGAGAAACTCTGCCAACCATGGGATGTGGCGCGCCGAGCTGTTTCCCTGCAGAAGTCGCATCCAAGCGACCGACGACCAGTGTTTTCTGTCTTGATTCGAAAACTTGAGACAGATGGTATAGCATCGTTCTTTCGTGAACACTCGGGAGGTATCTCGGATCGTCACGAGTTGCGATCTAACGCTCATCGGCGGATCTCTTCCGCTCTTCGGACACTCGGTCGTGTTGGTCCGTGGGGCATGTGCTTTCTCGTCTGGGAGTCATTTGGGCCAGGTTTAGATTGAAAGGTGGATTTGGAAACGATATTATCCCTAGCTACATAAGTTTTCGACGTTTCGATATGGAACCATGTGATCGTAGCGCTACGTTTTACTATTCTAGTGAGCTCCGCTAAATTATGTAAATAACTCGCTTGTCAGTTGCGCGTTTGCAGCGAGCTTCGAACCTACAACGTGAATGCTCCACGACGATTCTGCAATCAATCGAGCCTGCTCCGAACCACGCCATAATCCCCGTGCACATGCTCCGTGCGGCATCCTGTTACAGTATGACACACCCGCCGTTCGTATGTACGTTTTTTCCTCTTCGAACAGTCGAGACTCTTTTCCGTGGCTGTTCATCCCATCCTTGTGGCGCTCGAATCGTTGACTCCGGGGGTCCCAATATTCCATGATTGCCGTCAAAAACTTCCATCACTAATGCAGTTCCGACCGTACCCGAAGATCCGGTAGCCGCATCTCGATCACAATGTGTTTCAAAGTTGGATCGAGTCTGTAAGAATTTTACTTCATCGGTTGATAAGAAGACGCGGGACTTGTTCGGGTGGAAGATTGCCTCCATTCATCCGAGCCTGGCGCTGCCTGCCAAAGTCATTGATTCGAAGCATAATCATTGAAGCTACATACTTAAGTTTGCCTCGTTTCACTTCGGCAGCCCAAGCTAGCAATTGCAGCAGTGTCGTGGTGCTCCGTCAGGGTCACCAGTCCGTAGATAACCGGGACTATATGGTACACTATGTACTTTGATATAA
>JBBPNU010000431.1:0-17436 GCA_038091055.1 Leccinum angustisporum
GTTACAGCTGGCCCGGATAGAGTCGGCAGTAGACTTGGAGGTTGGACGAAGACTAAGATCGAAGGATTAGTCGAGCAAGCGTAACGCCTGGCGAGACTCAAAGGACAAAGAGACTGAGGAGTTCGACGAGGAGGATCTCATGAAGAGTCACTTCACTCGAAGACAATGGTCACACCCGAGAGGGCTGAGGCTCGAAGGACTTAGAGATGAAGGGACTCGAGGGTTGGCAAGAACTCGGTGGGATTCCAAGTAGCTCTAGCTTAAGGGTACAGGAGTGGAGACAGTCCTTAAGTACTACGAGGATAGAACGAGAGAGAAACATATGGAAGGGACGCGTCATGATATCAGAGATAGCTGATGAAGCAATGATATCATCATGAGTCATGAGAAAGATAGGGAAAAGTCGGAACACAGATAGGAAGAAAGAGGAACTAGGATAGGAGAGGATCAGATCATCAGCGATGTGGAGTAAGCGAAATCACCCGAGATCTATGATACAAGGTAAAGACAATGTAAAGGCAATAAGCGAAGCAAAAGGAAAGAGAGAAAAGACATAGAGTAATCATAGGAGACAATCGTAACAAGGGCCTGAGAATACTTGCAAACCTTGCAACCTAACTAGTTGGTTGTTTTGTTAGGAATGTAGGAAATATCTAGAGTATTGTGTGACTGAAATTTTATTTGACACAGGGTTGACATTAAGAGCAAAATAGAATAGACATCTACTAAACATATTCCAATCATTTCCCATGAACTGGCTATTTATTTCATAGTGTTGACCAATGGCTACCCACCTTTACTAGTATATTAATTCAACAAATGACTTGGAGGAGTAAACAACATTATGCATTGAGGAATCGATTGGGAATGGTCTGGAAAGCCTCAAGAATTTATTTGAATGTATAACAAACTTCACCTGGAGTGCAGCATGCATGGAAATTAAAAAATAAAATGCAAAACTGAAATATAGGTTGGTAAATTGTATCAGTTCATTCATTGGATGTATATAAAGCTTCCACAAAAGGTCTGGTAAGATTTGGTGGCCAGGAAAAATTGTTACAAAGAAAAAATGTGGTGAGAGGGTAGATTTTGTTATGCATTCAAACAAATTTCCAATCGATTCATGACCTGGAAAACCTCTATGCAAACTGTTCTTAGCTCCTCAAAGTCATTTGTTGAATTGACATACTAGTAAAGGTGGGAGGTGGACATTGATCATTAGATTCACCACTGTGAAGTAAATAGCTAGTGGTGAGCAAATGGTTGGTATATATTTGGTAGATGTCTAATGGTATGGGACAGTCTATCTGAGGTATTCTAGATATCACTCCAAATTTGGTATATGTTTGGTAGATGTCTAATGGTATGGGACAGTTGATTGGATGTATTCTGGATCATTTCATTCTGAATTTATATTGCCAGAGGAGAAGGTAGGAGAGGATCAAGTAGTGTAATAAGTATCAATAACTTAAGGAAAATGATGACACAGGGGCAGGGAAGGCAAAATATTCGAGCATGTTCAGCAAGCTGCATGTTCACATATATATCAAATTACCACCATTAATACTACTATCACTACCCCTTAGGTACACATGATGAATATATATTTTACAGTATATACACATTCAGAACGTCAGTCAACCACTGCCTAAATACCTGTATAAATATATCAGCCATAGTCCTACTGTTTGAAGGATATCCACGGAGCCATAGACTGGTAGTGGGTGTGCGTTAAGCTTCATTTATGGAAGTATTCTGGTTTCACTCCATCGACAAGCCTAATTCCAATATCCATTCTGCAGAAAACATAAATTGGTGGCTTACCACCACTAGTTCGTGTCTTGGTGAGAATGAGCTTACACCAGACATGAAGGATGTAGTTGTGGAACTCCTTCTCTGCTTCTTCTCACAGGGAATGGGTACTGTCCTAGGAATTGACCAGGAACTCCCGCCATTTCAATCTATTTGCGAGTTTCATCGTTCCAATCATAACTTCCCTGAAAAAATTGATATCACCCATTTTAACTGAGGAATGAAGCATCAACAGATGACAAACCTACTCTGATTCCCCAAGTGTGTGAAATGACTGCACTGGAGCACAGAACCAGTTCATCACTCCTTTTACATTTTTGAAAGGCTCCACGTGCAAATGCACAATGGTGACAATCTGTCCACCAATTATGAATACCCTCCATTCACCGATGTCCTAGAGACTGGTAACATATTCTTGCGCCATCCAAAACTGTCCTGGACTTGCATTATTGTTGAGGTATTCCCAGCATCTAAGTGGGTTGTTTTTGCCTGGGAATATGACGTGTTCACCGCTGTTGCTGTTGCTTCTCTTGAGAATCCTTTCTGTTGGTATTTCTTGCTCTTCCTCCAATAGACACATCTTCCTGGGCCGATATTTATTGTTTGAATGAGCAATAACTTGCAAATTAGACAATGTCGGAGCTTCGATCTGGTGATGTGTGCCTGTCCCACTAGTGGCCAGAACTGCACCAGTATTTGGAGTATGTCAATGTGTTCTTCATATTTATCGAATAAATCTCCTGACAAGCTGTATGCATTGTCTATGGCACTGTAATCACTGTATATTAGTTATCTAGCAGTTGAACAAAAATATTTCGACCAACCGATGCTGGATGGAGTAGTCCATCCCTCTTATAATGCAGTTCTTGGCAATGATGTTGTTCCAATCATCCACAAAGGTGTTCAGAGCAAGCAATTGTCACACTGAAAGCCATCATGCTGTGGTCTCATTCGTTGATGCGGAGAACTTGAATTAACCATAGCTGGATGAAATGATGAGTAACATATATATGACCCTCAGTTAATGACTCATCCATTTTTTTTAATAATTACCTTGACACTGTCCTGAGTCATTGTTCTGATGTGTTAATAGAGCCCATCGAGGTCCTTGATGCAGTCATGCTCAGTGTGCATGAGACTGCGAGGTATCCATGCAAGATGGGATCCGGAACATATAATAGTTTCAATGTTTTTTGAGTCACCCACACCTTCTTCCTGCACATTGTCCATAACAACATCATCATTGGGGGGCCATAGCAGTGGCTAAGGTGTTGAAATCAAGTTCTACCCCACTCTGTAACTCAAGATCATCTCCTCAACCAGCGCTCATCATCAACTTGGACAGCACAATTCAATTTGCTGAGGTGTTGATATTTTTTGTCTGCTTATATTATTCCCTTGTCTGTTGTGTTGATGACAGATCGGTGAGGGAAAAGGAGCAAGTGGAGTGTCGTGACCTGAAAATTTGGTGTACAGCAGTGTGGGCATGTGTTGGAGTGTTGACAGGCACTATGCACATTACAGTTGGACAACAGGATTCAGGTGCATCGTAGCATACTATAAATATATATATTGCTCAATGGATGCCTGACAACAGGCACATGGAAGTTCTCACTCTTCCTGGCACTATTCTCACAACTCACAAGTTGTCGACATGCCATGCTTGGCCAGATGCTCTCAAGTGAAACTCTCGGTCAGGCTTACTCATTCAGTCATAGAGTTTCCTCATTGGAGTTGCCAAGTAAGCTATCAGTAAAGCAAGTGAAAACGATTCTTCTTCCAGTTGTAACTGGAGAGCTAAAATGGGCCAAACACTCTGGCTAATACAGCCAAAATTTGACCAGGTTTGGTAGGAATTTTGATTCCCAGTTGAGGAATACAAAATTCACTACCTTCTCAATGTCTCACTGCAAAGACAAAGACATATATAGCTGGATGATTATTCCAGTCAATGTGAGCCACTCATGATCCAGCCTCTTTGACAGCTTTTATGGAAAATTTTGGGTCCTTTGATGAAGACATCAGGTCTTGCCAGCTTTTCCTAAGCTAAGATAGCTTCCACTCTTTGATTAACTCTGAAATTGTTATTAGTAATAATTTTGAAAGATTTTTAATTGATCTGGTGCATCCTCTTTCATAAAATGAGATATATGAGAAGCAACAAAATTCTTGACATAATTGAGAAGTTTATTCATGGTTTGTATACAGCCTTGGGAGATTGCTGAAGAGTTCTTCTAGTCAGATAGCGGAGATGTACAGGATCCCATAGGGCATAATGTATGTACACAATGAGAAGCCAGGGTTCCAAGCTTGCCCAAATGGAGATAGACTACCACAAGTCAGCTGTATCAAAAATCTGGTATTTTTGGGATATAGAGATTTTAATATGATCACTCAAGTGAGTCCCACTGCCAGGCACCCCCCACACCTTGAAGGCTGTCCCATTTAAGGCTATCCCAATTTTGTACCATATTACTGCCTCAGTTTCCTTAGCCTTTGAATAATGCCCTTGGCAGCTTCGCAGTCCTAGGTGAGTTCTGATGTTGGAGAGAGTTGGAGAGAGGTAATTTTCCAAATTCTAAGATGAAAGCTGTGACTACTAGAGCAATTCTTGTCCTTGAGGGATGGACCAGCAATATCTTAAAGTAAAAGATTGTCTTCAAGTCTTACTAGATGTTTTTGAACATCACAGTTGAGTGTATTATTCCATCTGATTAAAAAATTGGTAGGAAGTTGTAAAGTTCCTAGGACTTTGAGAGGAGGAATAGATAGGTCAGCTATATAGAGATTATGATTTTTTCCATCCATAGCCAATGTTTGCAGTTGAGAAAGGGATTCAGTGATGCTTTTCCATGCTGTCTACAAGCCTTCAAAATTATGTTTTGGTGCTGCATAGGTCTTGATGCTTTTTCTATGAATCTATAGAAGTCTATATCAAGCCTTATACAATCATTGCAGGATAAAATTTCCACCAACTTGTTAATCACTACCAGCAGATGCTTACAATCATGTCATTCAGTATTGATATGATATCCTAAACTATATGCAAACAATTTAATAGTCTTAAAACACCACGATGACCATATCACTGCAGATAAAATAGTCCAGAATTTTCTTGGTTTTCCACCAAGCCCAAGAGTTTCTCATGGCCTATCCTTTCCCCATGCTCCAGAGTAGCATCAGATGACAATGAAACAGAGGAGAAAGAAGAGCACAGGAGAGACAGAAATGAAAAAGAGGAATATGGAGTAACAAGGTACAGACGTAACTATAGCTTGTTACAATTCTATGTTGTCTCTATTCAAGTTCTATATATCATGACCTCCATTATGAACCATATAATATATTACAAACCATATTACAAACTGTAAGATAACTATAGCTTGTTAGAATTCAATAATTATCAACTTGGGCATTTAAAACTAGAATACTTACAGTACTCAGGCTGGAATCCAGATGCAAGGTCCTACAGTATTATGAAGAATGACTCACCCATTGCTCCTATTGTTTGTAATTACTTCACACTTGACCTGGAGCATTCATGAAGAATATGATCTTGTTCCAAATTAAGAGATGGCAGGAATATTTCACAATGATAGCTAAATAAATCAGGACATGTTGATCTGCTCACTGGGATCCCTCCACAGGCTTGCTTTTCAACATGGGATCTAAGATTTGGTTGGCACAAACTTTTTCGGAATCCAGCTCCACAGTAAACACTTTCCCGAGTGGTGCATGTTTGTCGTCCTGTAGCCTAAGATAGTGTATACACACAATTGAGGCCATTGTGATGATGCACCACTTGTAGTACTATGCTGGAGTACGATATGAGTCACAGAAATCTCACTGTGAACAAATAATGACATATACACAGAGATTTGGCCATGGCCGGAAGGGCGATAATCATCCAATAGACCTTTTGTAGCATTCATGGATGGCTTGAATTAGATGCATATATGCATCCCTTCCAATTGATAACAGATGAAACTTAGCCAGAATTCTGTAAGATGCATGGTATCAAAAATGACCCCAGACATAATTGAGGGTTGGGGAGTATACACCATATGGTTTGCACCAGGTGGTTGTATTCTATGTCATTCTGGTGGGAGGCACAGACAAGATGTGGGAAAACATGCCCCTCACAGTATTGCACCCTTTTCGAGCAACAGCAAACATTTTGCTGTAGTGTTTCACAAACCATTGCATCTGCATAGTTAGAATTCCAAGCTTGAATGTCCTTAGCCTGATCTTCTTCATCAACAGTATTGAGATCGAGGTATGCCCAAATATTGCTCCCACAAAACATATAGGAATAGATGATATATTCTCCAGCATCATGATGCAGATAGATGAGAAAGCCAGGGTGCATCATAACATCCCACCTGTTCTCTGTCATAATGTCCACATGCATTAGCTGAGGGCCCAACAAGGTGGTCGTATTCCTGTTTTGGCTGTGTCCATCATTGTGTCCATATCCCTCATGGATGGTGGCCAGGAACACATTCATGTCATCTATGATATATCTATTATTAGATTGATTACACTTGAGAAAGTCGAGACAGTTCATGCATTGGGTGGGATCATCCAATATGAAGACAAACTGTTTCAGTGTTCCTTCTACCAACTATGAGTTGTACTTACATTTATATACTTTAATGGGAATTAAAAACTAAAATGCAAAAATGAAATATAGGTTGGTAAATGGTGTCATTAGATGTATATGAAGGTTCTATAAAATGTCCAGTAAGATTTGGTGGTTGGGAAAAATTGTTACAAAGAAAAAAAAGTGGTGAGAGGGTAGACTTTACTATGTGTTCAAATAAATTCTGGAGGGTTTCTGGACCATTCCCAATCGATTCCTAGACCTTGGAAACCCCCCAGTACACTGACGTTTACTCTTCAAAGTCATTTGTTGAATTGATACTGTTAGAGGTGATGGTGGACATTTCACCACTATGAAATAAATAGCCATTGATTTGGAAACAGTTGGATCTGTTGCAGTGTTTTCCTTTTCTTGAAGGCTGGGGGCCTTCTGGTCCAGGGGGGTCTTGACTGTCAAGTCGCCTTGATTCAAAAGTAGACCTTGTGCAACGGTCTATAAAGGTATGTGATCAATAAATTGATGATAATTGATATTCTTTGTTCATGATGATGATGTTTTGTTGTCATATATATAATATATGTTTATGTTTATTGACATGTTCATAAATGTGTAATATATCATGATAATTATATATGGTATCGATACATAGATAGATTGAGTTAGTTAAATTACAATTGTGGTGAAATGGCCAGATTTATTGTTACGAGCGCTCTCCTTGCAAATCTACTTGGAATTGGTAATGACTTTCTTATGCCATATCCTTTTTCTTCTGTGAAGCACATGTGACTCTGGAATGTCCTGTGACTCCCTTACTCCCTTCCTGAACAACACTTTCTTCCTTCTTCCCTTTCCCTTTCGCCTTAGCATTTGCTTTGCCTTCTCTTTACTCTTCTCTTGAGGTTGAGTCTGCGTCTCAGGATCCTTTCTTCCTTTTTAGTTAGGGTTAGTCTGCCAATCTGCCATACATCAGCCAGGAGCACATACTACATGAATATATACACATTACCATATTCCTCCACCTTCACCCAGTTGAGGTTCACATTGTGAGTACATCGGAACTTGCGAATTTTGACTGGTTCGTGACAATGAACATGGTACTCTATTACCAAGTACTCATCAAGTGTCTTTCTGTGAAAATCACTCTCCATACCTTTCAATCCCCTTGCTTCCTCGCATACACACTTGAAAATGTTATCTATGTACTGAAGTATCTAAATCAGGTTTTCCTCGAGAAGCCTCTCCAACGAGATCTGCTGCCCAAACTGCAGGACCAGCCGGATTACTGTTTCCCTCCAAAGGAAGCATCTCATACATGTCTGATATTGGGGAGGAGAATGACCTGGAGAACTTCATTCCAGGGCAAATGGTTATCTGCTGGTTTTGGCCGAGTTCAAAGTCTCGGCGGTGGTTGATAAGGTCATATATGGTGACACAGTCTGGAACCTGGTGGAGGAAAAGCAAGGAAGGCATGTGGAGGATAGTGTGATCAATGATAGGATGACTGTAAATGGTTCCATGAATCGCACAATGTTATGTATTGTCCTACAACTTATGTAATAGTCCACTATGACCATGTATAGACAGTATAGCATAATAACATATAAACTATGATGTGGTCCAACATTGTGGACCTCTTCACACTGTGGCGTCAAAGGGCAGTAATTGAGCCCAAGATAGCAGCCAGACCATTTTTCTGAATCCAAATTAGGGGGCTGTGTTACTTGTGTCCATAAAAGTCGGTGCAGGATTTTAACATGTCTTGCATAAATATGATTCATCACACATTCCACCCTCATTCTAATGTTTGACTATTACTGGAAGACAGACCTCTCCACTAAGCAGATCATGGACTACATTGTCCAGATTTGTTATTCTGCTCATACCATCGAGAACAACGACTCCCTTGGAGAAATCAAAAGAGTCAATGTCTGGGATGCTAATCCAAAGATGAGGCATCACATAACAATGTTTCTCTACTGATATTACATACTGATCCAGTTGTTCAAAAAGTTTCAAGGTCATCGCACAAGCCACTTTGTAAAGTTCCTGCCACACCTCAAACGAATAATTGTCCACCTGGACAATGTGATAGAAAGCCTCTTCTGGCCATCAAAGGAAGTGTCGATAGACATGTTTCAAACCCAACCGTGGTGCAACTCTGACAAATACTTGCTAACAGAGTTCTTGATTGGCCACTATGATCCGGACATCGTTGACCAGTTTTGATCTCACTGCCCAACCAACTTGGAGCGAATGAACCCCGAGGCTCTCGGTAAGATATCACCACCACTACAACCTTGGCATTAAATTTATTATTCTTTTCATTCCATAAGATTAGTCCCTCTATGAGAAGAAGCTTATCTTATTTGAAAAATGTATGACTATAACTGGGACGACATTCAGAGAATGTCCACTGGATGATGAATGGAGTGACCATTTGGCGATCCTTCACTACATTCTTTATTCATTCACCTCTTTGAAAGTCGCACGCTGGGTTGGACAGATCTATAACACGCCAACCTCCCTCAGAATGCCCCGTAAAGAGGAAAAAATAGCTCAGGGATGTAACATAAATCCCCCATATGTAGAAAGCATTCTAATAGTCAAACGACAGGTTCTCAAAGCAGCAACAAACGATCTGTTCTGAATGAACCCCACATAGCAGGACCATCTGGTAGTGTGGTCAATCATTTATCTCTTGATTTCTCATGCTGACTTACAAGAACTCCAGCCAATGGTCTAGTTCAACTTCAGGTCTCTCACACCGCGACACCCTCAGGTAAGGTGTTTGTGTTTACACTCATGTTCCATCAATGATGGTGAATCTTAAAGTTGGGCAGACACAAGGTTAGATAAACATATGTCCTATCAGAAATTCTGATTTCATCATGTTTTGTGCAGCAGAAGATTCTGAAGATACTCCTGTGTTGATGCAGTCACACAGGTGGACAAAGGTGCTTGGGACACAGCAGGTAATGTCTACCTTGGTCACAAAAAAACAGTATACTACTGAAATTCATAATGGCGGCTCACCCAGACAAGATAATTGGTGAAGGGAATGCTACTCAGGACACTTCTGATGCAAGGTCATCAGGTAATAAATGCTTTTAGTAGTGCCAGAAGATGCCTTTAATTGGGTCTGGCAGGAAACAAGAGCCAGACTGCACTCGGGTTCGACATCACTGTCGTGAGCATAAGTAGTCAGATGTTGTATGTACCTACCTCAAGAATCAACATGTAGTCTACTGCCTTCCAGCTCTGGAGGATCCATAAATAATTCTCAAGAATGTATGTGATTATAGCAGAGGAATGATAGGATCCTCAGAGTTGGACAAATTGATTGATGGATTGACGGACCTAGTGTTATTGCTGATATTGAAACATTTCTTTAAGAACCTGAAGACATAGCTCCTCCTCCTCCTATTGTTCTGGTTACAGAAATTTTAGTCAATGCACTGAATCACCAGGACAGTATGTTTTCAATTCTTGGCATCACTATAGCTCTGACAAAGTATTCATCAGGAAGCAGTGTTAATCAGCAGTCTCAAAGTGGTAGTCCTGGAATCTGCGTCACCATTTCATCATGTCCGAACACCGCGTTGATTAGCAACACGAATCAAGATATTGTGGGATCAGTGTCTCCAGTACATACCGTGGAAGAGAACATACAGGAAGATCCATCCACTGAGTGCACAATTGGTGTGGCTGACGCTGATGATATAAACCCAAAATTCACTACATCTCCTCCAACTGTCTTTGATGCTGATGATATAAACCCAAACATCTTCACACCTCCTCTCACTGTCTTCAATGGAACCCATAGAGAACCCAAATACAAGGGCAAATTCAATTTGAGGATCTGTCAGAATCGGATCTAATCGGCACGTTAGTCCAACTGGAAATGTGGAAATATGTTCCGGTGAGATGATTCTACTTTACTCAAATGATCTATGCCAATCCACAGTTTCTAAATCACAATGAGTATTAGACAAACATGGGAAGAACATCAATTTGGGGATGACTTTGTGAAGCAAGACGAAAGCAGTGCATCCCAAGCTCGGGAAATCTTACCAAAACCATATTGAATGGCATATCGAACAATGTTGAACAATCATGTCGAAGACTGGTCCCTTCTTGGCTGTATTCTGACTTAGACTGGTTCTCTGACACCTCAGACTATATGGACTTTTATATATAAGGTGGTCATCTGGCATGTCTTCTGCTCAACACATTTTCTCTCTTCCACCATTACCATCACCCCACCCACACAACCCCACCCACCTCATACAATCATGGCCCCCCCACCACAGAAGAAGCAGGACTGGAGCAAGGTTCCAAATGCCCTATTGGCCAGTGACTTTGAAGATCACGAAGATGTCGGACAGGCAGAGAAGGCGGAGCTGCAGAGAAGGAAGGCAGAGATCAAAGCAGAGATGCGGAAGGATATACGGAATTAGTGTTTACAGATCCAGTCCTAGACTGCAAAAAAGACCGCAACTGGACCGGACTTTTGATCAGTTGCAACCAGACTGCAGTTGCAGTTGCCTCAGATTCAAGAAACAAACAGTCCGGTCTTTTAAAATTGAAGAAATTCATCAAACCGATAGAAAACCGGTTGCTTCGCCATGTGCGCCCCATATGTAGTCTAGTATTGCCGAATTTCGTATTATTTTTCCATATTTTTCCGAATTTATCCTGACCTTGTACCGCAATATTACAATTATACTAACATCTAACTCGAGATTGGTCATATCTCGGCCGTATATGGTCCGAATTACGTAATTCTTAAATCTTCGAAGAGCTACTGGTCGGCGCTAAATTCGGTACAGCCACCGTGTAGTGAGGTAACCGGTCGCAACTGGTCCAAAATTTGGTCGAGATGACTTTGGACTGGTTTTTTGCGGTTTCGGTCCGGTCTTTCCATATCAGGAAATTTTTCGGACCGGTCCGGGTCCGGTCTTTCCTTATTTGGACAAAAAAACCGGACCGGACCGGACTTTAAAACACTATACGGAATAGTATGCAACTGCACAATCATCTTGCATCGAGGCATTGGTTTTCCAGCTGCTCAGCTGAACAATGTTGCATTAATCGTCAGAGTTCCGCCGGCACTAGCTAATAGGCTCTGGAATGTGTATGACCTACACATAGTCTTGACTGCTCATATACATACATGAGACTAGTACTGTAGCTGGTACAGATGAACAGATCACATCTGAGTTATGGGTATGTATCTGATACTGTGGTCCCCTATGTTAGACACTTGAAGCAACCCAATAATGATCTCTTGGGGTCAGTATGTCTATATACTTCAATAGGAATTAAAAACTTAAACACAAAACTGAAATATATGATGGTAAATGGTGTCAGTCCATTTATTGAATGTATATGAAGCTTCTACAAAAAATCCAGTAAGATTTGGTGGTCAGAAAAAGTTCTTATAAAAAAAAGGTCTTGAGAGGATAGAATTTGTTATGGGATCAAATACATTCTGGAGATTGCAAGACCATTCTTGATCTATTTTTCAACCTTGAAAAACCTCCCATGTACGCTGTTGTTAACTCCTCAAAGACATTTGTTGAATTGATATACTAGTAAAACTTCGAGGAGGAGGAGGATATTGATCACCAGTACAAGATAAATAGCCAGTGCCTAGCACATTGTTGAAATATGCTCAATAGATGACACTAAATTAGAGGCATCCTGAATGTCACTCTCAATTGATATTTCCAAAGGAAGAGATAGAGGGGGACCAAAGGGCCACTACAAAATAAATAGCCAGTGCTTAGCAAACAGTTGGAATATATTTTGTGGATGTCTAATGGTATGGGACAGTCTATTTGAGATATCTTACTAGATGTCACTCCAAATTGATAGCATATATTCAGAACCAGCAGTACCCACAGCTGGTTCGCTATTGCCATGCCCCGCGACTACTCCTGGCAAAACAAGCAGTTGTCCATCCTCAGTTCTCTCCACCCCACACACCCTCTCAATTTCGTCGTGCATTCCCCTAATTGACACCCTATCCTTTGCAGATGACATCAGCTTGGGGAGTGTGATAGAAGGTGGGTCAGACTATGGGGTTGAGCAGTAGGATGGAAAGATATTGAGATGGACAGAGATGGCATAACGGAGAGGACCATGGCAGGGGAAGCTAACAATTGCATTACCGCCCTGTCGGATTACCAAATAACTTGTAATTCATGTTATTTGTGAGATTTCAACCATTTCAAGGATGGATAATGGTAATCCGTATTGCACATTGCGGGCTTTTATTTGTGTATGGAAAATAAAATGGCATTGTGTTCTAAATATATCACAGGGCACTTTGACCCGTGTTCCACGGTGAGTGCCGGCTGTGGGGTTGAGCTGGCTGCTAGACACCTAATATCGTTGAATCCTACAAAATGGCTGGAGAAATGGCATGAACGCTTCAAGCTAGAATACGTGAGTTTATTTGATTTCCATTCGGTCAATCTCCATCTTGGAAGGAATGGGTAGATCACAGCCATATCCTGTATGGTACACGGGCCACCTATCCACTCCCTTTGCCTGCCTGCCAATCTATCTACCTTGACTGCATTGGATGATTGGAGCAAATACAGGATTTACTCACATTGGACCTCAACACCTTCAAGATGGACTTCTACATTCCGTCATTCCTCCCAAACTGGGACGATACGCTGAAGAACAACATGGAAGATGCATGGTGGATCTCCGAACCAGGCCAAACATATTCCAAGCACTTCCCAAGCACTAGCTATTTATTTTGTAGTGGTAGCCCTTTGGTCCCCTCCTACTACCCCCTCCCATGGCAATATTCATTTGGAGTGACATCCAGGATACCTCTGAGTGATTGTCCCACACCATTAGACATCTACCAAACATATTCCAACCATTTCCAAAGCACTGGCTATTTATTTCGTAGTAGTGATCAATGTCCCCCCCCCACCTTTACTAGTATATCTATTCATCAAATGACTTTGAAGAGTAAGCAACAGTGTTCTAGGGGGTTGTCAAGGTTGAGGAATCGATTGGGAATGGTTAGTTGAACACATAGCAAAGTCTACCCTCTCACCACCGGTTTTTCTTTGTAACAAATTTTTCCGACCACCAAATCTTACCAGACCCCTTTTAGGACTTTTATATACATCTAATGAACGGACTGACACTGTTTACCAACCTATATTGCAGTTTTGCATTTTATTTGGAATTTCCATTGAAGTATATAAAAGGGCCTAATGCTGGTTACATGACATGCATTGCACAAGTTACGTATGAATGAATGCTAAAATAATGTCCTTTAAAAGGGACTAATGCTGATTGAAACTTGCATAACACTAAATGAAATCGAAACAGTCAGATGATAAGGCATTGCACAAGTTACATAGAAGAAAAGATAATGAACAAATGCTAAAATAAAATGGTCTAAATGCTTACATGATAAGGCATTGCACAAGTTAGGTAGAAGAAAAGATAATGAACAAATGCTAAAATAAAATGGTCTATGATTCACCTTTCTTCACCCTGTGCTCCTTCGTCACCCTGATGAAGCTATTGAAAAGATGCCAGCCAGATGGCAGAAAAGTACTATGCCAGAAAATATTTGGCAACTCAGCACAAAGATTTGGGACAAGTTGTGTGACGTTGTCATACAAAATCGATCTTTGTTTGAGGGCTACAAGGTGCATATTGAGATGTTCTCTCAGATGGTATCCTGTGATGCTGGAAGTTGTTCTACCATGTTTATGAATATTGGTGACAGGAAGACTTGAAAATGATGTCTTGGTGCTGCATAGAAGATGGAGGGTGATTGTGATGCTGAACATTGTTCTACAATGAGTGCTTCCATATTGTTCTAGTCAGTATATATAAATATAATTTAATCATCATCATCATTATCCACATCACCATCACCATCATCATCATCGCTACATACTATCACTTTCATCATCACCACCATTCTTTCACCTGACCCTTTCGAACATCATTCATGAGTGGAAGATACAGCTCATCTTCATCCTCAGATTCCAGTTCTGGCAGCTCAAAGGAAACTTTTTTCAATTTTTGAGGAGATTTCCGATTATTGTTGGCTTTCATACTGAGCTTGTTGATCCTTGCTCTTCTTCTCTGATACTCTGCCTCCTCTGTCTTGCTGGCCAGTCCATCAAATGCATTGGGTCAGTACACCTCCTCTTGCAAGGCCTTCTTCTGGCTTTCCTT
This sequence comes from Leccinum angustisporum, assembly GCA_038091055.1. NCBI lineage: Eukaryota > Fungi > Basidiomycota > Agaricomycetes > Boletales > Boletaceae > Leccinum > Leccinum angustisporum. The sequence goes on from JBBPNU010000431.1 coordinate 14,642, forward strand.
TCATCAAATCTGGAGGATACTCCTGGCTGGGTGCAGACCTTCCCTGCTGATCCATGCAGTTAATTCTCACAATTGGATTACAATAGACTCTTATGCTAGTGGTATTATACCAGGAAAAATGAAGGCACCTATAAGGTGCTCCATCTCTGCTGTCCCTGGGCTTCAGGATATTACTTGACTCTAGACAAACTTTGAGTCTAGCAGCTAAGGTTTCCTTAAGCCATCTCGGCATGGCATTGCAGACCAAGGCCATCAGGCTTCCATCTAAACTTCTAATATCTAAAACCCTACTCTCATTCAAATATGTGCATCAATAGACAATCTCAACTTACCCATCAAATGAGGTTACCGGAATTTGTATATATGCATCCTTATTTTTATTGCACCCTCTATGATAAAATCCATCAAGCTGAAAGTTGAAGAATCTCACCACTCTCTGCAAATGAAATGCATCCTGAACTATTGTGCCTTTTAAAGCAGCAATTGTCTGCTGATTTGTCCACTCAATGTTATTGATATTGGAATTGTGAGGTAAACATTCTGAGGTGCACCAATATTGTATTCTGTCTGAATTGAAACAAGAAGACCCACCTCTGAATGAATGTCCTGGTCATTCGAGTTGGGACCCCCCCTCCCCATCTGTTTGCCTTCAGTTATTATTTATTACTGATTTGATTTTGTGCAGTGGTAAGATGGGGAAAACACCTCTTGAATTCCCTACATGCTGTCTGATTCTTCCTTCGCAGTGAGAGGTTTGTTAACTGTGTACCCAAGGCTGGAGGACCCATACAGACAAGTGCAGTGCAAAGAAATGAGGTTTCCTCCTCTGTTAGGCTGAATATTCTGGTTTTCATGGGTGACTGTAAGATGGTAAAGAGAAGGCATAAAGGTAAGGCAGTTACATAACTAAAAGGTAAGTAAGGTAGTAAGGTAGGATCCAGCAAATGTCACATGATTTTACATGACAAGACTCAATATCAAAGGGTTTATAGCACCTGGCAAATTCCCACTGCACAGTGGCCCAGGTGGTATGATGTAATCAGAACACAATCCATTGGGAAGGGGAGATTAAGCAAGTGAAAAATGCTCGCACTCGCTTAAATGAGTTAATTATTATCTAATATATTACACTACATTAACCACCATGTACCGAATATAGAGTCGCATCACTTCACTTTCGATCGTGATCACTGATCCGCCAGGTATGACACACATCATGCAATGCGAGGCTCAGCGAGCTCTTAAAGGGGGGGATGTCAACAAAAGAAGGGTATGTTGATTCTTGTTCTTGTGCTTCAAGTTATGGGTAGGTTGATGAGCGTGCAGGTTCGGCCTGGGACTGGCCAGAAACCTGAGACAGATCATTGACAGAACATGATCCATTTGGATGGGAAAATTAAGCGAGTGTGAGTGTTTTGCACTCACTTAAACCACTGAAATTAAGTATGTATATATTAAACGTCAATGTGAAATTACAGCACAATGCATCCGAGACAATCAATACCTCTCACTGGCAAGATGAACAAGGCGATGGACTGCTGGACAGCATTATCCCTTGCGGGGATTCTACATCAATGTTAAGAAATCTGCACTTCTCAGAGTACAACTGACCGACTAACTATTTGTTGACTACATTCGTTCTTGTCCACCGACTTTGCTGCCCATTGCTCGATGGTGGAGGAGATGATCATGGTAGGAAAGGAAACAGTAATTAGCAGGCAGTCGATATATAAACTGGATGACTATTTAAAACTCAGATAGACCAAACTCAGTTTGGTGGGATTTGAAATGTGGAGGCTCGCCCCCTTTCACATGGTCATGAGTGATCTTTGATACTCTAGGTGAGTAATTTATTTGCTCCCAGGCCTGGTGTTGAGTGGTACTCATTTTATGTAGCTTCAATATGATGGTGCATCATGTCGATCTCACTGCCATTCTTTGAAGTCTTCTCTGGCACTGACGGTACCCGTCAAGGTCAACTGCCCACTCTGATCCCTTCTTGGGCACTGGCATGGAGCGATGTTTGGCAACCTATTGCGCCTTGCTAGACACACAGAAGACAGCAAGATCAGGACTGTCAGGGTTGTCGAACTAGTTTGGTCTTTCTTCCTTAACATGTGTTTATTGATCTCATGCTGGGAATCTAGCGGTGTCAAACATCTCGACGAGATCAAGGATGCGGGACTGTAGATGGGCCTGCTGTCAATCAGATCAAGGTATATCTTGTTCTTGTTTTCTTCAAAGTGCTATGTATTAGTACAGGAGATAAACTTGACTTCATTACATAGCTTCACTCTCTGGATCCCGCTCAGATACTTATCAGGTGGTCCTTTCAGAAAGGGTGCATCACACATCTCATTTATCCTCAGCTTGATTCAATGGTGTTTTTTTCTGTAAAGGTTTGTTCCTCTCTCTAAATCGGCTACTTTATACAGGAATCAGGTCGAATGCAGAGTTATACGGCCACGGGAAAATTTCGCTTGCTTGCTCGTAATTACAATTAATTGCATGTGCTCAGGCTGTTTATGTGCACTTAGTGTGACTCCTCCTTTCTCATTTCTATTTTGGATGAGTCATGATAAGCTGATACAAGGCTTCATTTCATTGTTCTCTCCGCCATCACTGAGTCCTCTTGCAATGTGTACGTCGGCCTCAAAGGGCCTGAAGGGAGGCAGTGGTGGCGCAGATTGTGGTCAGAGAAATTGGACATAGCCCAGTTGTCCAAGAATTGTTTGATTGTTGAGCCGATGGTATCCACTTGAACTTACTCCCTCTGGACGGCCGTCCATTCGGGG
>JBBPNU010000432.1:0-17431 GCA_038091055.1 Leccinum angustisporum
TGTGACTTCTGTTGGGGTCGGCGAGGACGAAGGGGGTGTGGTCGACGAGGACTTGAAAGAGGAAGGCCCCGCCTCAGTGGTCGGTACGTCCGCCGGGACTGCATAACCCCAATCGGCAAGTACTCCCCGTCGCTCAAGGTTCGAGATCCTTTCACGTAAGGTTTGTCGTGACGTCGACGGTACGTGGTCCATCAACGAATGGTGATCGCTTCTTCGTTTGGTTGCTATCCAGGCGAGAAGGAGGTTAACGAGACTGATATCTCGGTGCAGGATGCGAGCCTTTTTAAAGGCATCCTTGTGTGCTGAAGTAGCTAGTCAGAAATGCTCCGAAGGACTGGCACATCTTGCTTACCAACAACGAAATCTAAGAAAGCGACGATGAGCTCGGCCAGACTTCGAAAGTCTGTCACGAGAGAACCGACAGGCTCCGTAACCAGGCGGTACAAGACCCTAAGTTGAAAGGTGCCTTCGCTACAAGCGTACCGTTCCAGCACTGCCCGGACGGAATGGGTAGAGTTATTGACCGTCGTTTGGTTGCCGTCATTATCGCAGACTTTGGTTGAGACTTGCCCTTCGTAGATTAAGACTCGGAGTAGAACACCTTCGATCCCGGCCTTGTTCAGGATACGAAGGATCGCACCCTCGGTATACTTCCTCAGCGGATCTATCCATGTATCCTTGACGGCAACGGATTTTGGCACCTTCAACGCCTCCGAGTCCTTGGTCCGAGTCTCACCCTGCCATACAGTTGTACCTCGACCAAGTCACGGTAGAGTGTCGGAGATGAAAAGGAGCTTGGTCAGAGCGATTCGGATGGAAACTGTCTGCAACTCCCTGCGCACAGTTACCTTCAAAACCTTTCGGGGCGGAGTGCGTCTACGAGTTTTTCTTTTTGTCTCCCACGTGATGCTGGTGTCGGAACCGAGAATGTTTGGTTGGTCGCGATAGCAAGAGAGGCCGATAATGATGCGCAAGAACACATCTGGGGAATCATGGATGTTAAACCCACACGTGGAGATAGATCCGCCGCGATCGAATAGGGTGAAATAGATGTCGGAGCCGAGTATGCGGATAGATGGAGCTAGATGGCGGCCGTCTTGCATGAACAATAGGCAGGCTGATTTACCGGCAAGTTCTATGTACGAGTCCTTTTCGGTTGACGCATCGGCTTTGTTCTTTACTTCACAAAATGTTACCAGGTGTGGCCAGCTGTCACCGTTTGGTTCGAATAGACTGATATCCGGCTTTCTCTTCGAGTCCAATCCGTACCCTTTTAAGGGTACGGTCGACGAAGTAGCATTCCACTTGCTACACGAGGGAATAAGCGAGAGACTGCACAGAATAATGTGAACTTACAGAACGTCGAGGCCGGTTGCCGCTTTGACGGATGAAAGTACAGTGTTCAGGAAACGTGCGATAAAGTCTTCGCGCTTGGTGAGTGCTTCGGGACGAAGGTCGGGGCATTTCGACTTGTCTAACCAGCGCTTCTTCACGTTCAGTGGCGCTCTTAACCTCTCCGAGGCCTTGCCCTTTCCACCAGGGATTTTCGACCCACTATCAGCCGAAGTCCCTCTCTTCAGAGTCCTATGGCGAGATCCCGAGCCGGAGGGTGGTTGTACTTCTGGGATTGGGGGGAAACCATACAGTTTCCGAGCCTCGAGATACCCCAGTACCTGGGGTAACGTATACGATCCAGTTCCTTTGTCCAGAGCGCCGCGCTTTTGAAGTATGCGTCCGTCCGGGAAGAGGAGATCCAGGAGCTTCAAGCTCTCCTTCCTGTTTAACTCCCAGTGCGTAGCCTCGGTGTCCCTCTTGAGCAAGGGATCCATGATGCTGCGTATTCCGTCGCTTTTGTGCCGGAAATCTGGCGCTACACGGCTGGAGAGCTGTAGGTTTTCAGTGATCGATAGCTCTTTCGGCCCTAGGGCCAGCGCAAAAACTCACACGTAGGTCGTTGTATGGCGTCGCATGTGGTCGGAGTGGCTATAAGAACAAACAAACTCAATATCTTGCTTTATCAGGAAACTGAAACCTTTGCCTGCGGCGTCCGAGTCGTCCAAGTGTGTGGACGTCCTCCACCAGTAAAACACGGTGTCGCTGGGTCGTTGGGCATGATGATAACAGCTGTATGGAACACAGCCACACGTTCGCCGCAATTATTATCGGTCACGTTCGCCGCAATTATCGATCGTAAGTAGTCAGCTGAACTTCGCGTTCGCGCGTAAACGAGAACAATCGATAAACGATCAAATTCGACTTCTATCAATAGAGTACATGTCATTCGGGGTACGAGAGCCGAGTGTGTCATGGAGATAAGGCGTAATAGAACTCCTTAGACCAATATTTATTTAACCAAAATTCGGTGTTCAATTCATAGCTGCTCGATTTAGTCAAACGCGGATGAGCTTCGGGACCAAAGAGAGGGATCAAATGGGCCGGAGAACGGATCAGGGTGAGGGGAACCACCTCACCGATGCGGCGCTGTCCGTTCGCCCTCGTTGCACGCTTCAACACGTGCATCCCAGTGAGTGTACTCGTATTTGTGGGATTTCCCTGAGGGACAACGTTGAAAGGTTGGACATACGTAAGGAACAAGTCCGTAGATAGGACACGGAATATGATCCTGAGTTGGGCGACGGAATGGCCCTCAAGACCGCGTTTTGGCCAGTCGCTCTCGGGTTGTGGACTGATTATCACCGAATCGTACTGGCCGTACGGATTCGTAGCAGTTGGAGGGACAGCGCGAAGCGTCTGCGGAGAGTCCACGATCTTCGTATCGTGATACGTCACTTGTTGAGTTCGTACCTTGTGCCAAATTTGAAGCCTCAAATCAGCAGGTGACACATCATTTTGTTGCCCAAAGAATGTAGTAACCGCTGAAGCCAGGTCAGGAAGCTGGTACTTCAAGGCAGCCTCGCGAAGAGTCAATCGCAGTGAAGGCTTCGCTGCAAGATGGAATGCAGTTGTCGTAGTCGAGAACGTACGAAAAGGTTTGGGTGCAGAGGGATGTGAACCTTGGAGGAGAGCCGTAGAGAGGGAAAAATAATCGACGTTACGACGCATTGGGTTAGCGTACTCAGCGAGGGCACGCTTTTCAGCATCCGGCTCGTGGTCCTCCGAGTCGTCGTCTTCGTCGGCATCATCCGCTGTCCGATCCGCAATGTGAGTCGCGAGGTCAAAACGGAAGCATTTCTCCAATCGATCGAGGTGTCGTGCGATCTGACTGTAATAATTTTGATTATTTCCAGCTCGAGCGGGCACCTTGATCTCGTCTACGTGCGCGTGTTCTGTAACATCCGCACTCCATTGCATCACTGCTCCGGATTGAATGATACTCGGGACGACACTCTGGAGAAGCTCGAGTTTCGGAATTCCCCAGTTATCGCGTGTACCGTGACGGATGATCGCATCCTTGTGTTTGTGAAAATCCTGCAAAGCGTTTGCGACCCTCGTAAGTGATTCCGTGGTGAAGATTGGCGCTTGAGCGAGATACCGGAAATCGATTAAGGCACGAACAGCAAGGAGAAACCCCCGTGGTACTTTGCCGGCTATAGCGCCTATGATGTAGCGCTGGACCGCACGATGATCGCGGCCAGTCACTTGCTTCAATTTTGAGATTCCTTCGTCGAAAGCTCGATATCCAACGAGTGTCTGTATAAGGGAGAACCGGAAGTCTATCTCGTTCGCCCCCACCACCTCGATACACCACTTGGTATCGTGGTCCCAAGAGAATCGATGAAAATGGTGTAAAACTTCGGGGGTGATGAAGTCGCAAGGCTCCGATAATATCCACTGGCGCCAGAACGGATCGACAACACCATTTAGACCCAATCGTTTGGTGGTCTTGAGGAAGTTCTTGAAGTCGGTCGGAGAATATTCTGAACAGGCTGTACGAATTGCGGAGAGGGTGTTGTCTGCGCTACGGGCCCGGGGCTCGTGTCGATGAGGATCTCCGAACTCTTTTGATGTCGCGGTGGTGATTGGGGAGACTTTCGGACCGGTTCCTGCCAAAAGGCTCTCCTCTGGGGTATCTGCAATCCACACAGCTATCATAAAATCGACCGCCTGTACCACCATCCCCACGTCTGTTTCCATGTCCACGTCGCTCGTACTCCCCAAACGATACCCTCCTCCTTCATCTTGTAGGGGAGGGACGATGATGACAGTAGCCTCAGTGTTCGACCCACGTTATGCCATGGATCGTGCCGACACTGGCACTCATCACATCGTCCCAGGAAATGCAAACACGTCTGGACCCATCACCGTGACCTAGTAAGCGGCACCGCCCCGCCAATGTCAACTCCCGAAATCTAGCGCTCCCTTGAAAACCTCTCCGACGCGTGTTTCACGAATACGCGCCTCTTGTGCGCTGGATTCGGATACTCCCCCATCCCTGCAGACTCGGAATCGCACTTGTCCTCGAGTGTGATCTTGTCGACCGAGAACCGCTTACGTGGTCTGAGACTCGGAATTCCAGGGACGTGCTACACGAGTACTTGGCGCAGGTTCTGTGGGATGACCCACAAGTCAGAGAGCGGGAGCTCATGATAGTCTGTGGTTGACAATGCGAGCAGAGGGTATCCTAGATAATATATGCTTTTCAGAGTCCACGCAACTTACTGTAATGTATGGTCTGAGTGATGACTCGAGGTAAGGCGTCGGTCAAGAAATCATCTTCCGCAAAAAAAACGCGAACAGCGTACACCTACTCGGCTCCGAAGACCGAGCGAATGCTTGAATGTTCCATAGTCTGGGAGGCATTTAGTAGCCAATTTGAGCTGTGAACGGGGTGGGGGTGGTAACCTGGGCAAGGGTTCACCGTGACTGGCAGTCTACTAGTACGCGTGAGAAACGAAGTGGCGCATCTTTCTTGCTTGTCCACTCACTGTGGGAAGTAAAGTCGCTATTAAAAGGTGTCTGAGTTGCGTAAAGGTAGTGTCTTGGTGTATGCAAAAAAGTGACCACGAGCTGAATATCAGTGACAAATCCTGTCACTGATTGCCGAAATCCGCTACCAAAAATCCGTGTCATTGGCAATGATTTCCGACGTCCGTGACTATGAAAAGCATAGCAAAATTTGAACGAAAATTACCAAAAAAAAGTAGCACAAGCCGGGAGTCGAACACAGAAACATTACTACAACTGCACAGACAAGGCCAGAGTCTAACAGAGTGTTAGACCACTGCACTACAAGTCCACACAGATCTTTGGGTGTAATTAATTATATATGTAGAGTTTCGTTAGACTTAGCATTTTTTTTCCGACTCGGAGTTCTGAACTCCAGTCCTACCCCATTTCGGCACTCCACAAAGACGCAACACTTTTGTTATCTTATATATGTTGTTTTTGATACTAATACTATACCTGCGTTTACGAAGTTGAATGTACAAGTGAAAATAGTGCAGTACTTAGTCGTTGAGATCGTGCAATCAACCTTGTCGCATGCCTGAGCGGAGATTTAAACAGCAGGCTCTGCCGAGCCTGAGTGCGCGACGCGACGCGATTCAACAAGTCACAGGCGCGTCGCTGGCACATATGGCGGCCCAATGATTGAGGACAGCAAGCTCGTTCTCGTCTTTGTCCAAATCCGATTCTTGTCACACTGAATTTAAGTGCTTGACAATGAATATCATTGCGACTTTCCGCGGGTGATGAATAACATTGGCACGCATTCAATAACAGTGACAGTCACCCTGTCACGGAATTCATGTGACACCCAAATCAGTGACAACGGCTACTGATCTGAGAGCCAGTAGTGACACGTTCACTGATTAGTCATGTCTTTACTTCCCACAGTGTACTGGTCAATGGCGTGTTTGCAGCATGAGCCAGCTTTTACCGCACTGAATACAGCGATGGAAAGCCTGTCCTAGTCCCAGCACCCTCCTTTTTCGTGATTCCTGGCACACAATGATCATCTTTACGGATAATGGTAGACAAGTAATTCGCGTGTATACAAGCCTTCTATCTTTCTCTTCTTTCCTAATTAATCCTCCACGCAACTCCTTGTCTACCACCCACGCGCCTCATAATCTGCCAACGTATCCCTCGTCGTCTCTGCGATCGTGCGGTATTTCAATCCCAGAATCCGACCTGCCTTGGCGGCGTTGTAAATGGTCAGGTGTTTCGCAGTCTTGCCAGCCCCTCGGACCCCAACTGGAAGCGTGGTCTTGAGCTTTGGTGGCGGGTTCAGATCGTTGGCTGCATCGACTAAAAAAAAGTAAGTCAGACCAGACTCAGTGGAAACGTCAGAAGGCCTCCCAACTCACTGAAATCTTGCCATTTCCAGAGCCCTATATGAGTTGAAATTCTTCAGCCAGTAGTACATTTTTTCACTCAGATAGACTTACCAGCATCGATGATGATGCGCTCCCCACCGGCGGCTTGCTTCTCGAGAGCGAGAGCATGAGCTTCCGCGAGGTCACGCACGTCGATCCAGCAGGTTCCCGTGTTGGCCAAAAACTCGTTGCCCGCTGCGTTGGCCTTGGCGCCGTCGGCTACGTAGTTGTAAAACGTGGCTGCAGAGGTGTTGAGAGCATCCGGCGAGCTGACTTCATGGATCGCTGGCTATTCGTAGGGGAAAGAGTCGTGTCAGAAATCTCTGGTTTGCGGTACACAGACAATTTCTGAAGGACTTGCCCCAAAGACCTGACGATTGGACGGTCAGTCAGTTCAAAGGCAATAAGGGCCCGGGGTGCAACACTCACGAATGGTGGATTCAGTACGACCAAGTCCCAGCCGATGCGAGTCTTGTTTTCCGGGTTATTCACGAATTCCCAAGCAGCTGCATGAACGAATCGCTCGTCAGTTTCTGGTCAGCAGCCCAAGTCGGGCCGGGGACTGGCGGAACTGCTGCATACATCTCTCTGCAAGCGTTTTAGATGCTCGGTATTTCGCAATATTGGGAGCTTCATTTTTCCTCCCTTCGTCTTCGTATCTCTTCAAAATCTCCAGGCACTGATCGTTCCAGTCCGCTTCCGTGAATGTGGTCGGATTTGGATCGTCGTGGAGAACAGCAGCTCCAGAAGATGTGATCACGACGCGTTTGATCTTGGTCGATCTGTTGCGTAGGATGAAAGGCTCCTTTCGATGGTATGGTTATTATGACGGACAAACTTACTCATCCTTGAGAATACTCTTTAGCATTCCAACGGTACCGTTGACAGCCGGTTTGATCAGTTCTGTGGGTGGTTGATCAGCTGAATGGTCAGAGGCGATCAATGACTTTCTCAGTGGCTCACCATCAGGGTCGTTCGCTTGCAGATGGAAGGGTGATGCGGTGTGTTCGACCGCATCCACACCTTTGACCGCCTCGTCGAATGCACCATCCTAACCGACAGAATAGATTACCAAATTATACGCATACAGTGACAGCAGTAGCAGCGCAAAATGACATCATGATCATGTCGTGAGTTGTGACATTGCCATGTTCGACTTTGGACTTGCCCTAGCGATATCCTCGACGATGACGACCTCGAATCGGTCCCCATAGGAAGCGAATTTCTGCTTGAGATAGTCGCCTTTGACGACCGACCTTGCAGTACCGCGGACGGCGTACCCTCGTTCGAGTAGGTTCTGCACGACCCACGCGGCGATGTAACCCGTCGCGCCGGATACGAGCACTTTGGCGGGTGGCTGAACGGCAGTCATAGTCTCGGAGGTTAGCGGTCGTACGTGTATGCGGGATGCCTCACTCAGACAGGACGCCAGAACGTGATGAGAGGGGAAAAGGAAGAATGAATGAGACGTGCGAGCAATGCGAGGGCCTATATATATACGGTATCCTACGGTGGCAGTGACACCTGGAATGTAGTAGGGAGATGGAATGTGTGGGGAAGAGAATGTGGGGCAAGATGTGACATCGTAAGCCGCGGGTGACAGTACGATGTAGTTGATGATTGGGAAAAGTGGTTTTTGGGCTCCAGATCTATGAGTCGATGGGATGGAGGCAACTAGAGCGAGGAAATGATAAGACCTTTGTAGAGCCGTGTTCCCCCACGCCAACGCCCACGCCCTCACTACAACTTGTACGACCAAGATGGTGTTACTATACATCGTACAAAGAAGAAGTCCTACAGTGTGCACCCGGGCCGGCCCGAAGGGGACCGACGGATATACTTACTAAGCAATGTTCGTCTCTGCCCTCCATCATGTGGTTCGTATGTCTGCATGCACCTGCGATCGTTTTAACGATTTGTACACACTTCTGGAGGAACACGGAGGTCCTAGGTCTATTCAGGTTTGCAAAGATACACAGTAACACACTAGCAAGTACTTCAGCCAATCAGCCAATCGATAAGGCTTTCCCCGGATAAATTTCGGTTTAAATCCACATTCCCCGAAAATCCACGCCCTGGGCATATCCTAAAAAGTATGATCATTTGAGAGAACGGATTAATATGCATATAATAACCATTTTGGATACTTTGACAGTAGCGGCAAAACCATGACGCAGAATTACGTCGCGACCATATGACCGCCCTTTCAATGACTATATCTGAGACGCTGCCGTGTCGTACTCGCAGGTCACTGCTGATTAAAGACTCCATTTAATCGTGTCGGCTCTAATCTTTTAACCGAGACAATGCCAATGACCCCCTGGGGCCTTAGTACAGGCCGAACTTGGTGCATGATTCCGAGCAACAAGCACGCCAACGGCAGCATGCAATATTTGTCGACGAGAATAGCGCTCACCTATTTTCTGATACCGCTACACAGCCCATGCTCAGTCATTCACAAGTGAAGAGAAAGCGGCCCTATGATATGAATAGGGACAGCAACAAATGTCAAAGGCCCTTCAGGTTCTCTCGTGTATCCCCATGTGTCCACGGCGACTTGCCTACAGGGTCTTGGTTGTAATACCCTTTAAACTCAGTAGCCGTCGAGTGACGCAGCATAATTTCTCCACCAGAACGTCTCAGGTTCCAAGATGACATCCTGCGTATCATCGATCCAGTCTGTCGCGGGGATCCCATCGCACGCTGGATTAGACGATAAAGAGGACTCGCAGAAGACTACAATCGTGATAGATGATTTTCCTGAGGGCGGTACTGTAGCATGGTGCACCGTCGTCGGCGCGTGAGTGTTATTTCCCTCAGATCTGTTGAGTAGTAATTTTCCCTCCATGTTAGCGTGTTGATGCAGATGTGTTGTTTCGGGTAGGCCTGACGCTGACTGACACTGGACAGAGATGCGAACTCACCTTAAAAATCAGGTACAGCACATCGTTTGGCGTTTATCAGGGTACGCGACCTCCTGCGAATTCCCTTTGATCTGAGTCTGTTACTTAGCCGTTGCAGAATTTTACACCCTGCATTATCTGACTAATGAACCATCTTCTGCGATATCGTACGTTTCATTCAGAAATCGAGGATGCACGCGGAACTACTTACGAACCTGTTTGAAAGATGGATAGGAAGTATCAACGTATTCATTCTATCAGCTTTCAGTATCGTTGCCGGTATACTGTTTGATCGCGGATATTTGTATGTCCTAGCTTTCCCGTGTGTTATTCTAGTCCGTTGCTGATCCTACTAAGCTACCACCTGATGATCGGAGGATCCTTTCTGCAATCATTCTCCTTGTTTATGCTCTCTCTCGCCCAGCCAGGTCAATATTATCAGGTTCGTCATTTACAATCAGTATTTATCGTCCTGCTGATCTGTAATTACAGATCTTCCTTGCTCAAGGTATTAGCCTCGCAATAGCTCAGGGGCTCTTGTACATCCCGTCAATGGCAGTAGTATCTCACTATTTCCGGCAACGCCGCACGCTTGCAATGAGCCTCGTCGCCTGCGGCTCCGCCATTGGATCGATTGTACACCCGATCATGCTGAACTACCTGTTTAACCGGAGTGTAGGGTTTTCTAATGGGGTACGAATAAGCGCTGCATTTATTAGCGCGATGCTCCTTATTGCCTGTCTGCTCATGCGCACTCGGCTGGATCCGCCTAAAAGTCGCGTAAACTACCTGTCTGTCGGCAGGCGTATCGTTCACGATGTACCCTTTTGTATCATGAGTGTTGGGTGCGTGTTTGTGGGCGTACCATGGTTATTTTTGACTCACGATACTGCCCATTCGACAGATTGCTGCTCTTTCAGATCGGATTCTACTACCCGCTCTTCTATTTTCAGCTGGATTCCGTCAAACATCAAAACTCGGAGACATTTTCGTTCTATGCTGTCCGTGATATTTTATTGCTCTAAGGTCATTGACCTTACTTTCTCAGTTGGTGCTTCTGAATGTTGGGAGCTTACTTGGTCGATTGTCTGCTGGATTCATTGCATCGAGTGTTGGTGTCCCCTGGTTAATGATCATCGGGACTGCTGCATGTGGAATTCTCAATCTCGGCGTAATTGGACTGAGCAGCGTCCCTACAGTCGTAGTGCTCGGGACATTATGGGGCTATTTTTCAGGAATCTGTCAGTCCCCATTTCGTATGTCGGACGATAGAACTTACTAACACACAATCGTTATTGACAGATATATCCATGTTGTCACCCCTTATGGCCCTCCTTACCACAGACTTCTCCGAACTCGGGTTCGTCGCTTCCGCAAGTCCATTTGTTTAGATTCGAGTGTTGACCCACAATCAGTGCTCGCATGGGAATTGGGATAACTATCATCGGAATTGGCGGTCTCCTTGGTGCGTCCTCCCCGAAACCCCATATCACTGCCTTAATGTGACGTTCCACTTCCAGGCGGACCCATTGCGGGTGTGTTGCTCACCTCGCAATACAAGTGGTGGCAACCTTCGCTCTTTGCTGGGGTATATGCAAGCGCACCTTCCTTGAAAAAGCGACTCGCTGACGCGCTCCGGCAGCTCATCTCGCTAACCGGGTGTTCGTTTTTGGTGGTGATGCAATTCGTGCTGACAAGGCGCCGAAATCTCTCTCCTACGAAAGAGGAATCCTGATTTTCGAGAGGCCCGGGCCGTATAGGCGCCGCAAAAATAACGGTCGGCCAACCGGGCATGTAATATATTTAGAATTTGTTAAAATAGTGTTCAATGTGGACACGACTCCCGATTATCCGATGAATTGTGAACCGGACTATCAGATTTTGCCTAGCCTCGTCATAATGCTGAATTGGGGTCATGAGATGAGATGAATAGTAAGTAGTCACGGTACTTACCACGGGACCTCCCTGCAGGCTTGTCACTGCCACCACTGCGGCCCGTCTGAGTCTTCCATGTCAATGAAACGGAGTGTCTTCCTTTCCTGGTGAACAGCCACTGGCGGTGGTTATATTCCCTTCAAGTGTTTGGGTCACAGATATAAAAGATGAAATTGTATAACGAGTTCGAGGGCATGATAAGTATGTCCACGACAGGGACACATTAAGTATGTCCCCATTTCCTGTGGCCGAAGGCTCGAGCCGACTTCGTTTGTTTATAAGTTATCGTTTCACTGATCCTGCGAGCACAAACGTGTGTCCTTAACTACTTACTTATATTTGACTCACGACGCCTCGGACTCGGGAATGACACAATCGTCGGCTTTCTCCGAATCCGGGTCATTTCAAATTTTCAAGTTTGGTGACCGTCACGGTAGAAGGGAGTCCGGGCAAAGCATGATGCTGGCAGAGTTACGCCGTCGCCCGCTGACATCCCTTGACTATCTGAGATGCTGCTGCATGGGTCGCAGCCTGCGATGGTCACTGGGCCGATCTTGTGAGACTTCTGAGTCATTTACATATTCGTGTCGCCTCCACTCTGACAACTTGAACCGAGACGGTAGCAACTTTGACTGGGCCTGCGCGCCTTAGTACAGATTCCGACTCCAGTAGCATGATGCAACGTTCAGCGACGAAACCCCGCCGGTGCCCACTCAGTTCCCGACATCGTTTCAGAGTCCATGCAACTTCAGATGCAAGTTCAGCCATTTACAAATGACAACTCGAAATGTTGTCCTTCGAGTCTTCCAGCGAGGCTCATTTGTAACTGAATAGTAATCAGAGTGACACTTCATAGTAATCTTAATTCCTCCCGGGCCGCCATCACGTCTCATGTTCCAAGATGGGACGTCGAGCACATCCCCAACCCCAAGTGTCTGTCGCGGGTATCCCATCGAACACTATTTTGGACAAGGTGGACTCGGATATGGCTAGAACCAGTTCAGTTCAGTTCCCTGAAGGTGATACTGCAGCATGATCATGATGCATTCTCCTTGTTCATGCTTTCGCTTGCTCAACCAGGCCAATACTATCAGGTTCGTCATTTTACCAACAAGCTTAAGGTATCGTATTATGTCGCTTGTCCCACTAACATGAAATATATTTTCCTTGCTCATGGTATTAGCCTCGGAATAGCTCAGTCCCTGTTTGACCGGAGCGAAGGTTTTGTACGTCAGCGTCATGCTTCTCACCACCTGTCTTCTCATGCGCAAGCGGTTGGATCCACTTGAACAACGCATAATTTATCTGACTGTCGGCAGAGGCATTGTTCAGGACGCGGTCTTTTGGTTCATGAGTGTTGGGTAGGTCGCGCGCTTACAAGGACTACATTTTACCATGATTCAGACGATTTGGTAGAATACTACTAGTACTGTGCCAGATCGGATTCTACTACCCTTTCTTTTACTACTTTCTGTTAGACTCATTCAAACATCGAAGCTCGGAGACATTCTCAGGCTCGTTCTATTCTGAATTTTTATTGCTCCAGGAACATTCATCTTACTTTCCTAGAAGTTGGTCTAAATGGCGGGAGCTTGATAGGCAGGCCATAGCGGAGAAATGATGCATAATATCAGTAGAACGGTCGTAAAATTGCTGATGCAAAGATACGACAGTGTCGTGTTCAGCTGAATGAGGAAGTTCAGGAACAGATGATGCATCATAGTGTATTACTAGGCAAGTTTGCGCTCGATGATTGATGCATCAATTCGGATGACCGTGACAGACCTGTCGCCCATGCACACACTAAGAACTGATGCATCAATCCCGATTCATGGTATGTTTGCACGAGTGATGCATCCCTTTGTCCCTCGCCAACCGTGATGCCATTCGGCCCATTCCCGATTCATCGTATGTTTTCCCCACGCAAGTGATGCATCCTTTGATAATCCCCCGCCAATCATGATGCATCAATCCCATTCATGGTATGTTCGCACGAATGATGCATCCCTTTGTCCCTCACCAACCGTGATGCCGTTCCCGATTCATCGTATGTTCTTGGATTTCAATGTTGTCCGCAACGTTCCCATGCCAACTCAGAGCAGCAAGTGATGCATCCTTTGATAATCCCCCGCCAATCATGATGCATCAATCCCATTCATGGTATGTTCGCACGAATGCATCCCTTTGTCCCTCACCAACCGTGATGCCGTTCCCGATTCATCGTATGTTCTTGGATTTCAATGTTGTCCGCAATAGTTTCCCACACCGACTCGGAGAAGCAGTGATTCCCGCCAATCATGATGCATCAACCCGATTCATGATATGCTCGCGCGAGTGATGCATTCCTTTGTCCCTCGCCAACCATGATGCATTCATCCCGATTCAGCGTATGTTCTTGAATTTCAATGTTGTCTGCAATGGTTCCCACGCCGACTCGGAGAAGCAGCAATACCGTATTCCTTTATCCCCGCCAATCATGACTCTGCATCAATGGCGATTCAGGTATGTTAGCAAACCTGAATGTATCATTGATGCATCAATGATGCATTATTATCATAATGTTAGCATTTGCCATCCGAAATGGAATCCCACCCCGCTCAGGCTACTAGCGGGGAGGGAATGGCCAATCGAGGGGGGCTCAAGCTTCAAGTTTGATGCATCCCTTCAACACCCTAGGATTCTTTTATGGTAACATTTTACTGTTACATGAAGCATCAAGCTAGGTGAGCCACTTCATGCATCATTGACCTTATTAATAATGATGCATCCGTCTAACAGCTGGGGTACATCTATTTCAGGTCGATCAGTGCTGCGCTTGTGTTGGATATTCTCATAACCACACTAGTGATGCATCACATGAGGGTCGGCGAGGTGAGCACTCTGATGCATCGTCATGCATTAATATCAGCTCGATCGGTGATGCATCAGTCAGGAATTCAAGTTGTATATAAATCCAACAGTTTTTTATTTCTCGCCCGTCTTCGCCCTTCTTGCTAATCATACCTCTGCAGCTTCGTCCTCCTGCGCAAATTTAACTGGAGATCATTGCCTCTGAGCAGAGGTTTCTGTTTGGAAGTAGAAGCTCTGGGCAGGTAGCTGTGGTACGTTCCATTGACCATCGGTTGGTTTCACACCCCAGTTTGATCTGCTGCAACTTTCCAGCCCTCTCCATGAAGAGGTAACATGATTTGTGATTGTCCCGATTGATGGTGAGTCCACGAGCGCACCTGTAATACTAGATGTCAAGTAGTTAGTATTCTGTAGTTATGCAGTGTGTCCTTTTTGTTGCCTGTTGTCTGGTTACGGCTATGCTACACCCTCACATTCAATGAGACCAGACTTTCCTGGAACGTACACTTCTATTAATGCATGACTGACAGAGAATAATTGCACAAGATGATGCATTGAGGTATGTACATTATTTACAAGCCAAAAAGGTTCGACTATCACTGCGCGGTGACCAACGACTCGAATCTAATCACAACTTTTTCGCCCTTTCGTGATGGTCATGTCAGAAAGATCATCGCGAGAACACAAACTAAGACATACCTTTTATTTGGACTGCCGTTCGTTTCCATTTGCTTTCTCTTCCGTCCAGCCAATGACTCGGACTCACGGTCCTCCGGGGGAATGTTCTCCTTGCCAACAACTTGAAAGGTAGGCATGTTGGTGCCTATCGCATTTGCCAGCTCATTTCGGGTGGACTTCTTCCGCACTCGTTTCGCGGCAGTATCAGCGGGGGGAGGAGACGACTGCAAGGTGGGAGTATTTTCTCCGGTGGTGGCGGACAGTGGGTTAGATTCGCCAGGAACCGGCGGTGACTTGGAATTCCTTTTGCGCGGGGTGGTTTTGCGCTTTTTCTGTTTCAAGGGCTGTGTATCGAGTCCATCGACGGCGGAAGGGATGGGGAGATGATGAGTCTTTGCGACAGGCAACGCATCAGTTGCATTGGCGCTACCGGTATCTGGAACACAGTGAGTTGGCGGAGTGATGGCGAGCGGAACGGTGGCCAAAGGAATAGTGGGGTTTGTTTGGTCAAGGAAAGTCCATTCGAGTCCACTGGAATTGGAGGAGACAGTGACCGGTGTGCTGTCAGAGTTAGAGGATAACTGATTGAAAGCGTTGAACTCCTGTATGGCTTCATCCATGGCCTGTGAGAAGGTCATTCCACCGGGACCACCGGTAAATGACTGAGGAACCCCATATGCTGCAGAATCGGCGCTATATGGAGTGATGTCCGCAAAAACGTCCAGATCCATGGACATGTCCGGAAGAGGGAAATCGCTGGAAAAGCAACCTGTTCTTCGCAACGATGCATCAGTGGGAGGAAGAATTGCCGAGTCGAGCGTTAAAGGCTCGGCACTGGCAGTGACAACAGATGAGCCACTCAGGCTGGAAACTGATGCATGAGTCTGATAGACGGGGGGAGGTGGGACGGACGTCGATGCATCTGATGCATGAGAGAAATGAGAGGGGGCAACACCGTCAAGCGGAAACGTATAAAGGCCATCATGGCCCACTGGCAGCCCGTCACCACCCCGTTTTTCAATGCTTTCGCCGGCTTCAGGGCTGTCACCGGGTTGCGCCGGCTGTTCATGTTCATGATCCTTCTTGTTGCCACCATCCGGCGAGTCCTCCCCATGGTATTCATCGTCTCCTTTCACTTTCAGCTTTCGCATGTCTTCGGCTAAGCACAGTGAGTTATAAGCTTGGAATATGTTGTAACAAATACTCACACAATAGGACTTCGGCGAAATCTTGATAAGCCTGAAGGTACTTGTGTTCCTCCACAGGGTACTGGGATGAAAACGAGCCCACACCTTCAATCTCATCGGGATGATAACTGTATATTTCAAGTTGAAGGTTAGATACTAATTCATAATGGCAGTGGTGTAAGTACTTACGACAACGACGTGATCGCCCAGTTCCTGGTAGGGTCGGGGCCAGCGCAGACGAACGAGGTTGTGTAGCCAGTACGTTTTTTGATTAACTTGGAAAAGGCGTCGAGCACGTAAGGCAGGTTATCTATGGCACTGAAGAAAGGTTAACGGTATGAAAAAAACTAAGGAGAAGAGACCCTTACCGCCGGATGTTCTCAGGGTCAGTTTCCTGCGCATCCGAGTCACTACCATCCTTCGTCACCTTCTGATTCTTGTACAGGCCATCGATAAGAGCCTTTGTTTCTTCATCCTCGCAGGCGAGAAGTTTCTTTGCACAACTCCTCGCCATGTTGAGACGAACACCTCTGTCGCAGTAGTCCTTCGAGGTCCCTTCGATTTTGGCATGGACACGATCCGAGAACTCCGAGTAGTATAGCTCGGTCTTGGACAGTCGGCGACTCCCCTTTTTGTCGAGTAAGAGATCAAATGAGTTGGATTGGCTCAGGGCAGAACGGTTACGCTTGGACTTTCCAGTTGTCCAGCGGAACCAGGTTTGGAGTTGCTATATCCGTTGTGAGAACTCGTTATTTGAATTTCCAGGTGAGCAAGACTTACGTCCTTCCGTCTGCTGATTGCAGTTCCGAGCAGTTTGTTCTCATCAGGAGTGAGTGATGCATCAAACGGTCTGTCGGGAAAGAGAGCGAGCCGTTCAGGCCACTTATCGAACCACTCCTTGTCTAAGGATCTCCAGAATGTGTCATATTTTCTGGAAGGCTTGAAGGAACAATATTCCTCCACGCGAGACTGGAGGTATTCGGTTTGCTCGATGGTTGCCCAGGATGATGGCGGCATCTTTGGACAGAGGGGAATGGGGAATGGGGAATGGGACTCCAGTAGACAAGGAATCGTCAGGCATGATCTGGGGCCGCTAGTTCATGTTTATACAATGAGAATAAGCCTTACCGCCACTGGCACCAGCTTCCATAGAACGATCAACGGATCGTGACAAAGCTTCTCAGTGGAAAGGTTCAACGACGAGTCAGGGCCTGGATACAGCTGACCAGCCTTCCAAATTATTGCATTGCATTGGATGTTCAAACAGGTTAAAGATGATTAGATGGACATCGGGGCTTTGGATCTTCAAGTTGAAGCCCTCATTCAAGTTGACATTGCTCGACGACGACGAACCAGTACTACAACAGAGTCGAACAGACAGTTACAGACCAAGAAAAAATCATGTACAGAAATCACAAACACCGACTCGGAAGCCCATCAAGGAAGTGTAATAGAGTGAAAGTGTTGTGGTGTTGAAGTGTTGTAGTGGTGAAGAGGGATGGTAGTGGTTGAGGGAAGAAAGAGTGTGGGAATTAAAATTGAAGAGTGCTGGGTTTATATACCTTGTGGCTGCTGACTTCGAAATTTTACAATTTGTAAG